>JARJRE010000126.1:0-82027 GCA_030783385.1 Akanthomyces dipterigenus | reverse complement strand
ATAGATATATATATATATATACTTCATAAAGTCCGGAGAATGCAACGCGCGGCTCGTCAACCAGAGAAACGTGAAGTCATCAATTTACCACCCAAACTGCTCGCAGTGCAGCTCTACAGTGGGACCGTCTGAGCGAATACACTCGGCTGTAGTGTTGCGGACTTGTGTCATTAGAGCGCTTGGTCCGCAGCCCATGACCAAAACGCTCTGGTATCTGGCGGCCTCGGCGACGACGCCGCGGATCATAGCCGGCACGTCGGGACGCTTCCACGTAATGGGAATTCCAGCATAACTGTCCATTTCCGAGTCCACGATGGTGATAGCACCCTTTTCGGCATCTCCGGACATGCTTGAGGCCGAGGAAGCGTTGGTAGGCAGGATCTCATCACGCGGCGTCGTCTGAATAGTGTCCAAGCGTCCGTCCTCGGACTCTGTCATTGAGTTTCCGCTGCTTGCCAGAGGGTCCCTACCCTTGGTGACAAAAATATGGACGGACACTCGACTGTCTCTGCTCAGGGTCTGGAGGTGGTCTGCGTACCAGCTAAGGATAGCTGCTACTATTAGCCTTGAGGCGACGCTGAAAGTGGCATCAATACTTACATCGATGGCGAACCGTCCATACAAACATAATCTTGGAAGTGTTCTTTTCCTGGAGCTGCTTCAAAGCATTAAAAGCAGCGCCAAAGGTGAAGCTGGCACCTGTGCCGCCAGCGATCAGGACAACATTGTCATAACCAGAGGGCTTCGGGAATGTGCCGTAGCTGCCTTCAACAGATACTTTAAGCTCGACGCCAGGCTGCGCAACAGCACGGTCATGCAATTCCTTTGTGAATCCATCATGCGCCGTCACAACAAACTCAAGAGGATCCATGGCGGTGATTGTGAATGGATGCGTCTCGAAAGAGCGGATGGCAGGAATCCACAAGAAGCAATGCTTTCCCGAGAGTGCACCGAGAGGTGCCTTGGCCAATGTGACTCGAGTACCACCACGAGGTAGTGGTGTCAGAGTGACCTTGTTGTTGGCGCTGTAAAAGAGAAGTCTGAAGACGCGAATGAGTCTATCAAGCGCCCACATAACTCCGGTAAGAATCGTAATGACCAGGAAGCCGTCAACGATGGACGGCTGATGAAGACCAACCATAACGACAGCGAGAGCAAAGAAAACGACATGAACGTAGTAGAACAGCTCATACCACCATGGGCGAAGTACAATGCCACTCAAGCCGAGGATAAAGAATGACGAGCCAGCGAGGATGCCATAGATGCTGGTCCGCATGGTGAGCATCTCAGGTGTGCCTTTGGCGGCAAAGTAGGCAGAGTAACAGCAGGCATGAATAATCATGTGTAAGACTGCAAAGAAGCCAGAGTATCGGTGCAAAATGTTGAGGCGTTCGTAGGACCACGCTGTGAGCCATGCCAAGGGGGTATTTTTGAGTGCCAGAAAGACGGAAAAGAGCATGTTGATCATGGAAAGCCTTTGAAAGTTAGTCCCTTGTATATGCATTGGACGGTATGCAACTCGGACTTACCATCCTGTTCTGGATGCAAGGTTGGTTTGGATGCCGAAATTCTGGTTGTTCATGAACGTGAAAAGGAAGACAATGTTGAGTGCAACATAGATGGTAATGGTGAAGGCATGACCCGTCGACGGGAAGAACGGCAACGAATAGTTTGACAATTTTCGAAAGATTCTGACTTGTCAGTTTCGTGTTGTGGCAGTTGACCTAATTACGTACCTCATGCGTGACAACAGCGCGGCCACGGCAGAGCTGCTCTTTTGCCGACGTCGAAGTCCATGGTATGCGGTTCTTGAGAGATGAAGGAGAATGAAAAAGCCCGCGATGGCAAGAGTGGCAAACGCAAATCCCTCAATGGCCCTGACGTTGTCCTTGTGCCGTAACGCAAACTTTTTGACGAGCGCTGGTGACATTCCTGCCATTGTGGCGGTTTGTTCTGGAGATGATGAGCCTCGCTTGATGATACAACGAGTCTGTAGGTAGACAGAAATGGAGATTTTGAAGGGTTTGTAATTGATTTGAAGACTCAGCCAGTGAACGGCAGTGACCGACCGAGTTGTGATGTCGAGATGGCGGGGCAGCTTCTGTGCTGCAAAGCGTGAAAGGCAGGAACTAGCCAGCGGTTGCCACTCAGCCAGGAAAGATGGATTAGAGCCAATTTGATGTAGTGAGACCGTTTATAGGTGGGAGGTAGCACTCTAGTTGAAAAAAAGGAGTAATAACCAGCTCGTGGTCGGATCAGACGCGTGGCTGTTCAAGAGATGCGATGTTTACCAGATTCAGATTCAGATCATAGAGGTACATTGGGCCTAATCTGCTTGACTTCAAAAGGCAACTAGAACCGAGTTGAAGAAACTGCGGTACAGTCTTACTAAATATGTGCCTGGCCGGAGCCAAGAGCAGAGCCGCATTGCGTAGCATGATGTTGCACCGGGCCACATGGTTTAGATGGCTTAGGTTGCTTGTGTCATTGTGCCGGTCCATCAGATAAAGGGCCGGAAGAACCTGATACTTGCTCATGCCACCTCGCCCAAGTGCCCGAGCGGACGAGACTCCCAATCTAGAAGGCTGGGTAAAAACTTTGTTTCGAGTTAGTGTGGTGGAGTGTCTGTGTTGTAGCAACTCGATGTCCCATCTCGAGCTGAGCCACAGGTTCCGGTAGCGCTCGGCCGGCTGGCGACGTAATGCTTCACAGGTATAGTACCAAGACGGCACCTTTGCCGCATGAGCTCTGTTGCTTAATAAACTCTGGCCTCTGATTTAATTACGATTCTGCACCACCCGTTTCATCCTGTCGGCAGGTGCGGGCGGTAGACATCATACCCCGGGCGACGTTACAGTAATAGAGAATGGCCAGGGGGGTAATACCATACATGGCGGCGTCAATTACCAGCAGACGCATCCAGCATGCAAGGATCGTCATCAAACAAATAATTTTCATGTGCTGCATTGAAACAAGTCAAGGGCATGGCAATCATGAGTCCATGACCAAGCAAGAAGCTCAACTCGACACGCGAAAGTGGACCACCCGGACCGACCATGATGGCCATCCCGCGCCAATGCAACGCTGTTGGATCCTGTCGGGCAGTCTTTTCAAGTACACCCACTTTCAACACCAGATAAAACGACGGCCGGACGCGCAAGTGAAAATTCAATCGTCTAGCTTCTTCCTTTCTGCAAAGTTTCTCCGCCTGGACCACGCCGCTGTCATCGACCGCGTCATCTGATCCCATATGCAGGCTAATAATGAGGCGCCCAAGACTAGGGGCGCTTGGTCCCAATCTGGAAGGAAGCACAGTTGAATAGATTAATGAAGTGAGCATGCAGTCTGATGAGTCTGACGACGAAAAGCTGCTCCTCCGCGTTGCATCCATCAGATGAAAAAGAGTCACGCCTGATGCGGCTTAATTTGATGAACAACGTGGGGGATGTGCCACGTACATGCAATGTGCCGCCTCTCCACGCAACGTGTTATTAAGGTTCTCATTGCCTTTTCGACGCATCCTTGACACGGTAGTTGCAAGCGTGAGACCCGACCTTGCTGCCGCGCGCGCGATAAGCTGTGGAGAAATCGTTTCGCAGCTGGCTTGTTCTGTCAATGCTGCACCGCCCTGGCCCAGCCTTTTTGCCCAGTCTCACATAAAGCCAATGAGATGGTGTTCCGAACTCTTTGCCGTCAGTAGTGTCGTGCTGCACGCTGCGACGAACAGCGCTACGCAGAAATCAATCTGGCGGCCCGCCCTGCCATCATCTGGCTGCGACAGCGAGCTCGTGCATGCGTCTTGGCTGTGGCAGAGTCGCCATGATCTTCTCAGCGTAAAAGAGCATAACAGGCATTGGCAAACCTTAAAAATGCTTGTTGTTAGTTTGAAGCTTTGTCACATTACACGCGTCACTGACGTCTTGGTCAACATTGTCGAGAAATCATACAAGATCCATCTAGCTTCCGGTCTCGGCCACAACCCCTTGTTGCCATTGAACCTGTACTTCTAGGAAACTCTGAGAGAGCATGATATGGAGAGTCTACATAGAGAATAACACAAAAATCCATCCTCATGCTACGTTGAAACTGACAGCTGAGCCCTAGCGTCACGACTGGTTTAGCGGGAGCCGCCACCAAGGAGAGCGCTCAATTAATATTGATGAACATGACCCGCCAAACAATCACGTTACATTCTGATGCTCACTACCGCATCCAAAACCTCGAATAAATAGCCGTCTTCAACAGATTGGACGATGCCTGAACACGTTAACACAACGGCTTTGATGTTGCCAGCTGAGAGCTAGTGTTGAGGCCGATTCTTACTTCTCGTGGAGAGAAGCTGAGCAATGAGAGTTCCTTCGCTCCGAAGGCTGGTGCTCTGGCCCTCCTCTCAACGGACAGGTAATGGTGAGGTGGTTAATGTGCGACGCTGGCGAACGGTGCGAGATCTGGTTAGTGAGGCGGCGGAAAAACCCCCAGTATTTGCACACCTCACTCTATTTCATCGACAAAGCAAAAGCGTCCGGTGAGGCTGAATACTTGAAATGTGAACTGTTCTTATGTCTAGCAAAAGAAAGCCTTGTGTATGCTTCAATGTCTCGATGCGTGACCCTTCTCGGCATCCTCCACTACGTACTGCTACTAACAGAGCACGTATTGCCATGGTGTCACGCCGCTCAGCTCAGCTGGGCTCTTTCCAATTCGCAAGTGTGTTACTCATTAATACTGTAGAGTCAATGTATACAGTCGATAGGTCTTAATCCCCTGCTGAGTAAAGTTTATCATCACTGCTAGGTTTACCGGCGCTGTCACCACAAGCTATCAGTCTCCACCAGGCCTTGTGGTACTCTCCCCCTTCTACCTATTATACTCTGATTGCCAGTACCTTGTGGCGTTGTTGGATTACTTTGGTGTGTTTGCGCTGGTGTGGGCGATGGGAACGATTTCTGTGTCGGTCGCGGATTTGCTGGCAATCCTGGAGAACCTGAAGGTATCTCTGCAGTGTTTGACGTGTGGCTTTTTTGGGAAGTCGGCGAGACTTGGAGCGCAAGGTTCGGTGAGTATCCATGATGCGCTGGGTAATTGTCTCCATGTGTAAGTGGAGGCGGCCGTCCCTTACGCTTTTCATACGCTGGCCGTGAAGTCATGGTCATGGCCGATGTGGATTGAGCGGTGTTTCTTGGGTGGAATATGCTCAAAAGCATGCAATAGACGAGTGGCAATGCTCCATCAGCAATCATGAAGGCTGTTTCGCTTTGAAACAAGGTCCCGGATAAACCCAAGGACATCTCAATGATTCGATATACCGAATGGACCAAGAGAGCCCCGCTGGCAGCTTGCAATCCTGTTGACAGTAAGCCCCCTGCATAGCGAACAGGTCTGCTAGCTCACCTCGGCGATGTTTCCCCAGCAAATAATCGTCATTAGCCAGAACACCATGGCCGCTGGAACGTTTGCTGCCGCCATGGGACGCCACGACGCACAGGCTAAACATGAGTGCAAGACTGAATGTCTGTAGGCCAAGTCCGACGATGACTGTAATGATAGATTTTGATTGCTTTCCAGTTAGAAGTGATTCAGAGGAGCCGATGAGGCAGCATTTACCTGTAGCACCCTCTGGCCGTAGCAAAGAAGGACAGCACCCGCCACCTCGAGGCTGAGTACCGACAGGAGCAGGCCTAGCATTGCCACATACAAAATTGATGTCAATCTACAAGAACGGGACGACAGGCTTGAGCCGAGAATGCGTATCGATTGCAAAGCCGAGAGTATGGCGCCTGCGGCGAACAGCGGCGCCAAGAGAGTACCCAGCAGAGATATCAGAAAGTACGGCTGTGAATCTCTGGCGTGATGCAGCAATACTCTGCCAATAAATGCGAGCATCTGGAAAAGATACGCCACACCCAACAACACAGAGTAGCCTGGTTTACCAAATCGCAACCCTAGAAAAAGGGCTGCCAGGATTAACAATGCATAAATAGCGATGAAAGTGGTGTTTCCGCTAATGTTTGGTCGGTATGAGTAGAAACCCTCGGGGACGGGGCATATCGAACCACAGTTGCCAGTCATTTTTCGAAAGAGAAAAATGCCCGAATAAGGTCGCCGTATTGCGGGAGTGCAATCACACGGTATGCGGACAGCGGGATGTCTTGGAGAAGGGTATATATACTGTTGGGCGCGAGGGAAAGCAGGCAGGGAAGGAGGGGCGGCATCCGACATACGCACTCGGGCAACTAACAGCACCAAGTCGAATTGCACAAACTATGAATCAAGAAGCTACCAGGAGTATTAGAGGTACATGATTGTGCGACTTATGCCCAAGAAATGGGCCTAAAGTGAAATAGCGGCGGGACTTCCCGACGGGACACAAGTGTCCGCGGGGAAGTGGCGGGTCAATACCGCGCAACTTGCATGCAATCCTGGCCGCACAATTCAGATTGAAGCATCAGAGCACATGTCCCAAGCGTTTTGGTTGGCGATGCTTCTTCGAGGGCTCAGGCCACTGGCGATGACAAGCATGAGTGTCATCTGTAATTTGGAGCTACAAGCCACGAGGCAAGTGCAAGCATAGACCAAACCGACCCAGCTTGGTCTTGAGCTTTTGGGTCTTGGGATCACAAAATATCTGCTTAAGAGGGCTGCATTGGTTGGTAGAGATACGGACATGCCAGGTGAGCGAAATTGCAGCACCCTGGCCACGTCCGAGCTGCACATGCAGCTTGTGTTCCGCGACTCCGCTGAGGTGGCAAGGCTGCAGGGATACATACATTGATACGGTAGGGGTAGTCTACTGTCTGGATGGTCTGGACAAACGGTAATGAATGCGGGGAAATTGGAGTGATACCGGCGAGAAGATGAATAAAGTTGTCGTCGACAAGCTGGAGCTGCTCTTGAAGCGCACTGACATGCCCACGGCAGTCATCTATTCTGAGCCGAGAGTGGCGTAACCTCCAATACCAAGCCAACAAGTAGTGTGGTGCATAATGCTACGATTCTAAAGTCTCTTTTGAAGCAGCAAATCAAAGCTTCGAAGTAACCGCTCAGCGGACGCCTTGTCTTGCAGCCCAAGGCGGAACCGTTGCGACAAGGGTGCGGGAGGCTGCATGGACGAGACATGCATGTGACTTGTGACTTGGCCATCATCCTATCATCCCATATCCCATGTACACCAACGCATGTCGCCGGCCCCAGGCTGCATACTGGTAGAGCCAACTGTGCCACTCCTGTCATGTCAGCCCTGCCGACGCGACCAAGCCATCACAGACATCAACGCGTCGTGGCAGTGCGGTGACAGTCTAATCAGCCCATGATCGACAGGCTCTCGCATAACATCTGCAATAAAGCTGCCACGTCTCTTGCCTGAGCTACGCCTTCCGCAGGTATTTATCATAAACCCGAGTCACGGTTGAACGCTGGGCGTGCTACACAAAGGTGCGCAAGTATAGAACTGATCGGGGAGATTAGTCAAATGCACAATTTGCTAGCAAGCTGTGCTACCGAAGAAACATTGTGGTTTGCCGTACTGACCCATCTAAGCATTGCCGTCTTGCTTCACCATGCCAGTCTCATTTGCTTCATAATAGTTATTTGCGCGAGGAGGCAACAGACCCCAAAGACCGGATAGGACCAAGCATTATGTCCTGTGCAATTTTATACCCCCTTGTATCCATATATCCACAAGAATAACGCCGTGATCAGCGCCACACAACTGGCCCCGCGATCATACAAGGTTCGTCTCTTGAGCCGGAGTATCTGGTATGCAAGACGTTTTCTTCGTAGAAAAAAAGGCACCTAGCTCTACAGTTCGAAGCCCATACCAGGCTGCCGTTTATTTCTATCTTCGAGAACTGCGCCTCGTCTCGTTAGTGTAGGTAAAAGTCCACAGCCCACTAAATACCTAGCCACCGCATTGCGCGGCCAGTGGCTCTACTGGCGATGATATGATGCGCCGCAAGTGGCACTGGCACTGGCAGGGCAGACCGCCTACCCAATTATGTGCCAAGATGGCATAACCGATATGACAATACATCGCATTCCCCGCGATTCTCAATTGCTGTGCTTTCCACCATAATCATCGCCCTCACCCACCCTGCAGCATGCGCTTTGCCGCCATATAAACAAACAAGGAATTCTTACCTGGCGTCATTAGCGCTATCCGACCGCCGAATCATCCGCTTCGATCTGGCGCAAACTTCCGAAAACTACCTACATGCGCCACCGTCCGGCGCCCGAACCGCCACCATGTCGATGCGCATCACTCTCGACAACCAGCCCGAATTCTTCACGAATCTGGACATCATCAGTGGGCAGGTCATTCTACACCTCAATCGTCCCGAACAATTAGGCGGCATCGTCGTTAAACTCGAGGGCGAGTCCAACACGAGCTTACAGCCGCCGTCGCCCTTCGAAAATGGCCGGGACCCCCGCGATGGCTACTCGACGTCAAACGCCGCCATAAATTCGGAGAGCCACAAGATTCTATACAAGGTGCAGCAGGTGTTCCCTGATGACTACCACAGCAGCGCCAACAACCCTTTCGGGTCTTTTCCGTTGCCGCCTGGGCAGCATCAATTCCCGTTCAAATTTAAGATGCCGATAAACAATGCCTGCAGCGACTCTCACGCCATGGCATCTTTGGCCAACCAGAGTCTCTCGGGTGCCGGAATGTTTGGCACGCGAGGCATTCGGCTCATGGATGGCACAAAACAGCTTTACCTAAGGCATGTTACGAAAACCTTGCCGCCGTCGCTTTCCGGTGTATACAACGATGCCGAAGTCCGATACTACATCAAGGTCACGGTGCAGCGACCGGGTCTCTTGAAAGAGAATTGGCGCTTTCAGTTAGGATTCAAGTTCATGCCCATAGAACCCCCGAGGTCGCCTGCTCGTGGACAAGAATCCTTTGCCCGCAGACCTTTTAGTTTCTCTTCGCGCCCGCCATCGCCCCAGGGCAAGCAACGAGGCTCTCTGTTTGGCATGAAGAAGAGCACGAAAGAGAAAAGCGAAAGCGATTCAGTTGAAGACCTGTCATCACCGCCTCAGTCAGTAGAACTGTCTGCTCGTCTGCCTCATCCCTTGGTCTTGACGTGCAACCGCCCGGTGCCACTGCGTTTAATCGCAAAGAAGCTTGTCAATAATCAGCAGCAAGTCTACCTGACATCTTTCCAAATGGATCTCATTGGGACTACTACCTTGTCTGCACACGGGCAAATATCACAAAAGAGCAACCGCTGGATCATAGCATCAAATCCTCAGCTGGAGCTTCCGCTTATTACGCCCACAGGCGAGGTCGGCAGCGAAATTGTCGTGCCAGACGAGTGTTGGAGCCAGAAGCCCCTCCCTAATACAGTGGCACCATCATTTACTGCGTGCAACATCAGTCGACGCTACGAAATTCAGATCCTCGCAACACTGCGACTGGGGAAGAAGAACGGCAAGAATATTCCTGAAGCAATAACACTTCCACTTCACTTCGCAAACGTGGAGGTGTACTCTGGAATAAAGCCGCCGAAAGAGCTTGTGGAAGCGGCCACGAGCGGAGGGTTCACACAAGGCGAGCTGCGGCCTCACCTGCCGCCTCGACAATCTGTCTCTGGCCCCAGCAGCGCGGGAGGGCAGGCACCGCCACTGCCAATGCGACGACCCAGCGGTCCGGCACAGCCGCCGCAAGCTGCACAGTCGGAGGAATACGAAGATGCGCCACCTAGCTACAGTGAAGCAATGGCAGAAAGCGCGCCAATGCCGTTTGATCAGAATAACCCCCGTCCGCCGTTTAGCGGGGTGACGGCTGAGAATGCGCCGAGCCAGTTGCCGCCGACGAAGAGCTGAGGCTCTTGGGTGCAAAGCTGGTCATTCGGATTGAACAGAGTTGGACAGGAAAAAAAAATATAAAATATAAATACGTGCATAGATTTCGACCAACATTAATCGATACCGCCTACCGTAACGTAATGATAGATGTTAATAATATGTTTTGCAGTCTAATAATAGTTCTCCAGTTTGTTGTAAAGCAACACTCGCGGGCTGGCTAGGTCATCGTAGTTTGGCGCCACTATGCTCGTGGGTGACGTCAGGCACATGCAAATCACTTCAACGCCGGAGCTCGCTTTGCCATTCTTGCCTTCTATGAACCCAGCAAACTCGCGCAATCGCAGCCAGCATAGCTCGGAACAATCAAATCCAGCGAATTGCCCGCGGGCAACAGGCAATGAGTCGGCGTGTCATTCCCCGCCGCCCGCCATCACTATCACTGTCGTCGTCGTTGCCGCCGCACCAGATCCATGGCCGAACATTCTGTGCCTCTGCGCACGTCAGCAAAGACCCGCGCATACCCGACCTAGGAAGAGAGATTATCGACGACTATGCGCAGTTGCGTGAGGATTATGGTACGTTTTACAGAACTTTTGCACTCTCCCTCAGCCGCCGTTGGACAAAAGACAACGACTTACCCGTCCGCAGCCACGCCGCAGTATCCCATCGTCCTCGCCCACGGCCTCTTTGGCTTCTCGGAACTGCGTCTCGTCCCGCGCCTCCCAGCCGTGCAGTACTGGCACGGCATCCAGGACGCTCTGCGCGCCAGCGGCGCGACCGTCTTTGCGACCTCGGTGCCGCCGTCGAGCTCCATTGCCGTGCGCGCGGCGACGCTCGCCGAGGGCATCATTGCTGCGCAGCAGGCTGCCGCCGCCGCCAGCAGCTCCCCGTCCTCGCCGCGCCCGCCGCCGCCGCCGCCGCCCGTCAACATCATCGCGCACAGCATGGGCGGGCTCGACGCGCGCTACATGATCTCGCAGCTCCTCCCGCACGCCAACGTGCGCGTCGCGTCGCTCACGACGATTGCGACGCCGCACCGCGGCAGCCCCGTGGCCGACTACCTCGTCGACGCCGACTCCCGGTCGCCCATCCACCTGCCCAGTCTCTACCACGTGCTCGCCCGCGCAGGGCTCGGCACCGAGGCGTTTGAGCAGCTCACGACGCGGTACATGACGGGGACGTTCAACCCGGCGACCCCAGACGCGGACGGCGTGCGGTACTTTTCGTACGGCGCCGACATGGGCGCGCCGCCGCCGCTGCTCGGCGTCTTTCGCCCGCCGTGGCGCGTGATTCGGGACGCCGAGGGCGCCAATGACGGGCTGGTGAGCGTGGCGAGCAGCCGCTGGGGCGACTACCGGGGCACGCTGGTCGGCGTGAGCCACCTGGACCTGATTAACTGGTCGAACCGCATGCGCTGGGCACTGCGGGCCATGATGGGTATGAAGAGGACGTTTAACGCCGTGGCGTTTTACATGGACATTGCCGACATGCTCGCACGGGAGAAACTGTAACGCGCGCTCAACAACGGGGGGGAATGGGCGGTTCTGGCGTTCATTGCCATATGCTGCAGTTATTACTACGGATTGTACTAGTACTCGGCGACGAGTGGATTACAGAACATGTTGCTTAGATTAATTCACAGCATCAAAAGTATAGATGGAGGCATAAGACTGGGCGACAAGTGGGTGATAAAACAAGGTATTGCAAAAGAGGTATCAGTAGTATTAGAAATATAGGATACATCAGCCTGATAAACAAAGCATCGCACGGGCGCAACACTACATCGCTGTCCAACAGCCTCCCAGCACGCAAGCAAATCAAACAAGACCAACCCGGCATAATACTCCAAATCAAACAAGGCTCCTTGTGTATAAACATGCGCCAGCTCGGTACTCCCACATCCACTGCGCAGCCATGGCAGGCTCACTGTACCGTGAAAGAACGGGGGACGGCGACGAACACAAGAGGTCAAAATTCGATGCGCGAAGAATGCAGGCGGACTGCCTTGTCCTCTGTTCTGTTTTGAGTTCGTTTGATGCAGAAAAGTCCGAGTAGGCGATGTCGACGGCGACGGGAATAACAAAGGGATATTTAAGCAGACCGTCTTAGTGTTCGTGCTCACCCTCTCCGTGATTTGCGGAGAGGGAGTTTGCCATGTGTTCCCAGAACTGTCTCATCCGTCCTCATCCCAAACAAAGAAAATGCTCCTCCCCCTGTTCCCCCCCAGCAGCCTTCCGTCTTATATGATGGGGATTAATTTACAGCTCGGGCTTGGACTCCTTGCGGCGCTTCAGCCACTTGGTGAGGAAGAGGCTAATGATAGCGACAGCGACTGTTACACGTTGTTAGAAAGCAAAGAAGCTCGTATCCTTCTCCGCCGTGGGGATGGGACTGCCTGGGCTGATGAGGATTGCAGCAAAGTCTACGTACCAACAAAGACAATGCAGAAGACGACCATGACACCGACGTTCTTGGCGGGCCAGCTCTTTGCGCGCTTGGCGATCTCGTGCATAACGAGGCCGGGGTGGGAGTTGTGGGCGATGGCGGCCATTGTGATGGATCTGTGTACGAGAGGGGAGAGTGGACGAAATGAATCGCTCTAGAAGCTCAAGTTGTCAGCATTCGCCGTTGGACACGAAAGAAAAAAAAACCCTCAATTGAGCTTGCAGGCGCAAGGAACGAGTAGAAAATGCAGCAGGTTGAGCTGCAGCGGCAATCGACTCAAAACTGATCGCAAAACTGGTCCAATTGTATCGCGTGCGTCGGCGTGAGGGTAATTGCTGAGGCAAAGGAATGTTGACCTTTTGCGGTCGGCCGGCTTTCCAGTGGTGGTGGGTGTGTTTTCCGTAGCGGACGAAATTTGCTCTGTATTTTCGCTCCACCGCAGCGCGAGCCCGGCAGCGACGGGGGACGAAAGCAAAGGATGCGGCAGACGAATGCGAATTGGAATTTTGCGATTGGAGTTTTGGCAGAGCCGATCGCGAGGCAGCAATTGAGAGTTCTTTTGGTTTGATTTTCCTTACCTGGGGGACAAGATTTCTGGCTGGGTAAGAAGGAGGATGGAGAAGCAACAAATTGGGCGGAAGCGGACTGGAGGATGATTTTGTTGATCCAGTGCAATGCGCACTCCAGGAGAAGAGAAAAGCGGGTCCTCACGTCACGGACCACCGATCGTGGTTTGGCGTCTCCGGACCTGGGCCTGTTCGCTCTGGGTACTTTGACTGTGGCATGGGGTCGCTGTGGGTGCGAGGTATTTCATGTTTTGATTGACCCTTTGTCTCTAGGAAGTAGGAAGCAGCAACAATACAGACTTGTCCGTCCTTGCCCTGGCGGCCCTTCGACGTCCGCCGGCTGCCATGGCCAGAGTACCTAGTAAACGGATTGCAATGGTCTACCTCCGGGCTACCACTGAGGTAGGTAGCCATACCGGGCCTTGCAGCCGGATCTTACCTAGGCCTACAGGTAGCGGTCTGTACCGCTCATACCTACATAGTCATCGTCCCGAACTGGTACCTGTGAGACGATGGCTTATGAGTTATGACCTTTGTCCCCTGTTTGCGCTTCGATAAGGGAACAGGGTACCCAACTTAATACAACATGACACCGAAAGTGCCTCAAACTGAAGCCAAGACCTTTGCGTCGCCCGATTGGCCTTGCACGTCTCGGCTGCATTCTGTGGTAGAGGCGAGCGAGAAACAAGACAATTTTTTTCCCTCCTGACCCATCACTACGGCAGTATCGGACAGAGCGGCAGCGAGGGACCAAAAAAGGCGTCTCGACCAAAGCCGGCGAGGCCTTCGGAACCAAAAGAGTAATTAGCGGTCCGCCATTACAGTGGCGTACGAGGCCTTTTCCTCTCCAGCACTCTGCTGGGGCACCTCACTCACTAAATTCCCGTCGTGCCTGCCCTAACATGTTTCCTTCTTATGCTGGTGGGACGCCCGTTCGGAACTGCGGCATCGATGTTACTACACTACGGCATGCAGCTTGCGATTGCTGCAGGCTAGTTGCTTCGATTTTCTTTCTTTTCCCTTTCTTTGTGTTCTTTGTAAAAGGCATTGCTTCCACGAATCACTCCGATCGCAGACCTCTCTACGTCGGTCTTACTAATAAGAGCTAAATAAATGCCATTCTGGGAGTAAGCTTGGCAGAGACAATACAAGTCACGCAATTGATTGAGACTGGAGGCACTAGAGCATTTCGTGACTGCATTGGGGTCGCCCAAGTGCCATCCCTTTGGATGTGCGAAGGCAACACGTAGGTCACTCTCTCCACTGATTGAATATACTAGAAGGTACATATTTCACTGCAAGTAAACCCTGTAGCGCGGTAGCGCGTTGTAGTTGTGGATACGCAGGGTACTTGCATAAAGGCGTGGATTATCTAGCTGGGCTAAGTACCTGTTATAGTTTCAGCCTCTGATTCGCTAACATCCCTACGCAGTACATACGTATTGCCTTCGCACATCCAGAGGGATTGCAATCGTGCATAACTACTAACCTACCTAGGTACTTGTCCCTGGCCCTGGCTGGGTACGGAGTACTGGTAGCGTGCTGATGAATCGGCGCCGCGACAGGGGACTTGCGGCCAGCTGTGGACTGCAGAGCTTTAGTCGGCTGCGCGAATTTCAGCACACCGAGACAGGGCGTCAACTGCAGCCACCCTGCAAACGATAACACGAAACAAGCTTTTTTTGGTGTTATTGCAGCATGGCAGCTGCCACAGTAATCAGGTGCCGGGTAATATAGCAGCCTCTTCAGCCATCAGCACGACATGAAGTTGAATCCTTTGCGATTTGGGCGCAATCCCCCCGTCCCACCACCATACACGGAGGCTCCGACATGAATCGCAGCGATACGTGATTAACAGAGTGCCTCCGGAAACAGGCCACCCCCCTGCTCTCCAGTGACCTCTTCCCCGCGGACTCGGGGGCTGCGTTTCTCGGGTGGAAACATTTTCGTCGCTGACCCATGACCCCATTGCTAGAGCAGCTTACGAGGTTGCGCCCAGCTTCTTAGTAGAGAACTGACTGAATCAGGGTCTAGGCGCCCCTGACAAAGGACTGCAGTAGTTCCACGGGCTATCTATCCTCGCGACAAGACGCGGATGAGCCGCATTGGCATTACACGTGCATTGCTAGGTTGAAAGATTGCGGGCTTGGCTTGTCGGGCAAACGCTAAAAAGCAGCGAGTTGGGCGTGCAGGTGCTCAGTGGCGGGCTGTAACTACCAGTAGTTCCAAGTCACATATTGGTCGGCGAATAGTGGTGTCTCAAGCCTGGTCAAGCGACGGCAGCCTTGCGACCACCGATACATTGCCAGTCACTTTTTCCGTGGACAATGGCCCGAACGCCCCGGCAAAAACAGAATTGGCGTCTTTTTTGTTTTTCAACAGCGCTCCCCACAATAACGACCAGAGCCGCTCGCGTCCATCAAACTTGCCGACTTATTATTAAAAAAAAAAAAATTAGGTGGAGAAGACTAGGCAAGACCCCTGCAGCCCGTAAAATCGTCTGCAAAATAATCACAGAGCTCGCGGCGTTTATTGTGCTGGCCTGCGAGCGAACAATAGGCGACCGAGCCGTTTCCGCTTAGAACACCTGAAGACATAGCTGCTGTTCCGGGTCACTGTAGGTACTTACTACTGGTCGCCATGTTATCGGCTCAGGCGACCTATTATTTCCCTTCCGATGTTTCCATGCCCAGGCAAGTGGGTAACAAAGAAAGACGCTGCTCAAATTAGTACCTACGGATAGAAGCAGTGACTTGTGACTTCTTATTATCTCTCTTCTAAGCATCTTACTCTCACCCCGGCTTGTCTTATTTCTTATTTCTACTTGTAGTTCTTTTATTTTTCTTATCCTCTCTTGCGTTCTATTGTTTCACTACAATAGCAGCCACTGGTGGCTTTTTTTGCTACACCTTTGCCAGGCTTAACTGGTAAACCCGTCGCCTAAATAAGAGAATGCTCAGAGAAGCCGTTTCAGTGGTTCGCAGCGGCCTATCCATCACACCACTGACAGTCAACATTCTTTTTGGGGAACCGATGTGATCTAATATGCTTTGCCTCTTCCTTCAACCACTTAGTAGTCCTTGCATCCCCGATACAGACCTCTTGGCCATAGCTAAGTTGCTAGTGCACCCGGCACGGGCGTTGTCCATTCCGACGCGGCCCAACGGTCGAGAATGCGGCGCTACTCCGTTAAATGCTGTCTCAAACACGACAGTGATTGTCACGCTCCCGCTCGGCCTGATGTATCTCAGTGTACGGAGTGGACGGGCCACGGGGTCGCTGGCGGGCCAGTTTTCGCTAAGCGGTCATGGAGCTCGTCTACTCCATCGTCTGAGAGTTTCCGTTACGATGCCGACTCTGACTGTTTTGCAAACCTCTGTCGACTCGCCAAGTACTAGAAAATGCAGGTCGTTGCCCAGGCGCTGCCTCGCTGGTCGAGGCGGCCGTCGCCGGCCTCCAAGGTGACGTCGCCCGACAGCAGCTCACGTGGGGCAAACAGGCTGTAGCTACAAGGTCTTTCAACTACCTACGTCGGCCTGCATCTCGATCATGTCCTCAAGCACCCTGAAGACGCGGCTCTTCACTCGCCCATGAACGCAAATCTCGACATTCTCATCTCTTATTCCCATGCTCAGAGTGACAGCGCGGCTCTTTTTGAGAATGAATTCCATCCTGACCCATCTCAAGAAGCGTAACCGCCACAACATCAACACCTTTCGCAATGCCCCTCTGGCAGAGATATCGGGCTCGCTCGGCGACTTGGGTACGCTACTGCCGCTCATGATTGCGCTCGCGATCCAAGGCTCCATTCATCTAGATGCGACTTTGGTTTTCTCCGGTGCCTTCAATATCATCTCGGGCGTAGTCTTTGGCATCCCGCTGCCCGTGCAGCCCATGAAGGTACATTGAAGACGTGGTGCGCGCCAAGTATCCGTGGAACCGCTAACAATCATAGGCGATTGCATCTGCAGCCATTGCGCATCGAGGCGACTCTTTCATACAGGGTGTAGCAGGTGCTGGCCTCTGGGTTGGCGCGGCCACCCTTGTCATGTCCACCACCGGCCTGCTACGCTGGGCAGTCAAGGTCGTTCCCACCCCCATCGTCAAGGGCATTCAGCTGGGCGCCGGCCTGTCGCTCATCATCGGCGCCGGGTCACCGCAGCTGCAGCCCTTGGGACTGCTATATCCGATCCTCGATAACCGCCTCTGGGCCATCTTTGCGTTTCTCGTTCTCATTGCAACTCAGCGGCTGCAACGCTTCCCCTACGCTCTGGCGTTCTTCCTCCTCGGGCTACTATTTGCCCTCGTCCAAGTGATTCGAACGCACCAGAGGCTGCCTTGGTTTAGTTTCTGGCAACCCGAGATTATTCGACCAACCATCATTGGTGACAGCTATGCTTCTCCCATTTACATGGCCATCGGTCAGCTGCCGCTTACAACACTCAACTCCATCATTGCGGTGACAGCATTAGCCGCCGACCTGCTGCCCGATCTTCCCACCCCATCGGTAACAGCCATTGGTCTCAGCGTGGCCATGATGAACCTGACGTGTACCTGGTTCGGTGCTTTGCCTGTATGCCATGGATCGGGCGGTCTGGCGGCGCAATATCGATTTGGCGCTCGCAGCGGCTCTAGTGTTATATTTCTAGGAATTGTAAAAATTCTTCTCGGCTTATTTTTTGGCAGCACTCTCATCGGTCTGTTGGGCCAGTACCCCAAGAGTCTGCTAGGCATCATGGTTCTTGCTGCCGGTCTGGAGCTTGCCAAAGTTGGTCATTCGCTCAACCAGGGAGCCCGTGATCTCTGGCAAGAGTCTTCCGACCAGCGTGAAGGTTCATCTGTCCTCACACGCAGGCTGCGCAATCTGTCTGAAGAGGAGCGTATGGAGCGCTGGACTGTGATGCTCATGACCACCGCTGGTATTCTGGCCTTCAAGAACGATGCTGTTGGTTTTATCGCAGGCCTGCTGTGTCATTGGGCATTCCGCTTGTCCGACAGATTTATTCGCAAGGTGAACCAAGTTGCTAGAGATAATGAACGCGAGCCGCTGCTGCGGTAATGTATTGTCCTCCGAGTCTATGAAGCGAATGCTACCTGCGCTGTAAACCCAACCATGATTGTTGTCTCATGTCTATTCTAAATCATTTGACCGTGGTATTTTGGTGGCAGCTCATACTCGTCGCTGCGCTGCTTGGGCCATTCATCGTAATGCGTACCGTGCGTCGCCTTGACCTTGCAGAGAAAGTAGTGGTCGACCACATACCAGACTGTGCCGCAGATCGCCAAGCCACAGCCTTCAACAATCGCCGTGACCTTGGCTGAGATGCTCCAAACGCCTTTTTGCTGCGTGTAGACACCAATCAATGTTGAGATGAGACCGGCCGTGCAATTGGCCACACCGGGCAGAAAAAGTTTGTTCAGAATCCAGACGTAGTTGCTCATGTGGCGGATGGCGAGGCTCGTCATGCCAATGACAGAGATGGAGCACATGATGGCGGCCAGCGCCAGAAGTGGGACGTTCTTGACGCTCTTGAAAATGGACTCGGCGGCTTTACTGGGGAATTTTCCATTTTCGTTGTCCTCGATGGATTTCTGTATGGTGGTAAACGTGCCGGGGAACACGATGAAGCTGGCCAGCAGCAGCCATACGAAGAAGGCAGCGAGAATGTTGTGCGTTTTTGCGACGTTGTCTTGGTCAAGCAACATCTGCACGTAGCGCGAGTGAAAGGTGTCGACGCGACCGAGTGGCTTGGGTCGGAACGAGTCCGGAAAGCCATGGTGGTCGGGGGCAAAATTCCATTTCTGGTTTGAAGGACGCGCGGGTCGGAAACGGTCAAAGAGTCGACTCATGATGAACCGGTTGTGTGAGGATTATATAGGTTGGGGGACAACGACTGAATCAGACACCGAAAAAAGAGAAATCAAAAGGAGAAATTGCTGGATATGACAGTTGAATAGAGAGACTAAGAGAAAGAGGCGGAGCAAAAGCCGGAATGTAATGAACAGAAAAAGGAAAAGAAACGGTCGTGTTCGTGGGACAATGGTGTAGAAAAAGTGAACGGAGACTACGCGGGCTGCCTGGCTTTATGATACAGAGCCAGTGGCCTCCTCTATCAATTCTTTGGTAGGGAAACCCCCATATTCTAAATTTGGCTATACTCATTCGTTTAACAAGCGGGGATGAAAACATGGGATTGTTCCATCTCGAAGCGCTGGAAAAACGAGTGGTTGATGAGGCACGATGTGGTGTCGCATTAAGCGCCCGGAACCGTGGAGGTGGCCTGGCCGGCAATCTGCACCCGGGGGGGGACAAAAACGACACTGCTTGAGCCTACAGAAGTGGTGTCTTGTAACTTTTTTGAGTTATCTATTCCTCTATCTTCCGAACTTTCTTTGTTTTTCTTATCCCTCGTAGTTTTATGATTTCCCTTCAAGTTCTCTATTTATATTTATGCCATTGGCGTATTTTTTGCTAATATTTGGGGGATACTATGATTGATCCTACGAAAGATAAGCTTTCAAGATTGACATAATGGAAAAGGTCGAATCACCGTTGCTTATTCGCCTGTGTAGCCGTGGGCGTCGGCTCTGCATCGGTGTGGCTGCTGTCATTCAGCTGTGCTATTTCCGATGCAGCGCCAAGCTTTTGCTACTGTCTTTGATGCTACATTTCCCACATCTCATCGATTGGAGGTGTTGAATGTTTTTTCCCGATTATCTACATTTGTTGTCGTCGCTGACCAAGTAGAGTGACCTTGAAAAGATGCTCCCAACATACCAACATTGGCTTGATACATGTTATTCCTCGTAGCAGTGTACGCATAGCTGCAGTCGTTGGGCCTTACATTCTCGTCTGAATAAACTTGATCGAAATAATCATGGAAAGTGACCTACCCTGAGTCGACGGCATGGCAAAGTGCAGGTCGCATCCAGAATGCCATGCGGCCGCAGCCGATCGTGTTCCCCCCGCTGCGCCCGAGCCCGCGCCGCGCCAGGCCCACTGAGGAATATTTTGGTCTGTCGTTACGGGTTTAGTGAGGGGACGTGGCAGTCTGGGTACCTAGGTAGGTAGCTGGTACAGGCCATGGTTCGGCACAGTGGACACTGGTTGTAGACCCCCAACCGTGAGGAGTCACCCCATCCAGCCAATCACAACGCGTCATTGCTGCTGCTGCCGCTGCCACGCTGCCGCTGTAACTAGCTGGAGCCTGCGCTGGCACTGAGCACCTAGAAACAGATCCCGACGCATCGCCCGCGCCGCCAAATTCTTTTGCCCAAGGCCGTTCAGTCAACAAACCGACGACGACTCCCGTCGACGGACAATCACCCAGCGCGCGGGTTGCATCGCCCCTCGACGACTACTCTGCACCCAGATCTTTCTCGACTTTTCTTCTTCATCGTCGCCAAGCGCGAGTGAGATCACCTACCGACTCCCCGGCACGGAGGGCGAAGGAGCTGTTCGCAGGTAGCAGCGATGACTTCGTCGAGCGCAGGCTATCTGGGCCTTTCCGACGACGTCGCCGCTGCCACCGCCCCTTCCCGGCAGCCGCCTCCCCTTGCGACGGCTCCTACGACTGCGAATTCGACACGGCCCATTGCCTCCGACGCAGTGATTGATGCGGCCGAGGCTACAACCGCGCCGACCGCCCCTGCAGCACCACCAAACGACTCTGCCCACGGGTCTCCGACGACAACCAATCGACCAAGCACCCCAACCACAAAGGATAGCGGCGCAGGGAACGCACAGCAGGTTGTGCATGATGAAGTAGCAGCAATGCAGACACCGGTCGCCTCACAGCCCAGCGCAAACCACGCCGCGACCCCGACGGCCAACGGCGGCCAACTCGACGCAGGTCAGCACACGCAAGACATCGTCATGGCCAACACAGAGCACTATGCACCCTCGACACCATTCACGCCCGTCGCCACAGCAAACATTGATCACCATGCCTATATGATGATGGCCCTCGCATCTATGACCAACGCGCCATCGGCAATGTCGCCTCCCCCCACCGTCACTCCCTCGCAGGTGACACTGCCCAACTCCATGGGTGCTGACATGCATAGTCTGGCTCCTGGTAATACCATCCGTCAGCCTGGAGCCGAGAAGAGTCTGGAGTCGTTTGCGCGCATAGAATTCGCCGATTCTGTCTTCCAGATGACAACCTATGCTGTCATCGTCGGCCGTGATCAGCGCGCCATGGAACAGGCCCGTCGCGATGAAAAGCGCGCAGATGTTCACAAACGCCGCGTGGAGGAGAACGCCAGCAAAGGTCTCCCCCCACCGTCGCCTATGATGCACGACCGTAGCAAGTTTAGCAAGTCATATGTGTCCGAAGAAGGCGGTATGCTTGGTCCCGAATCCGATAGCGAAGAGAGCGGTCGGCCAACGAAGCGTCGCAAAACGAGCACTGCCGGATCATCTCAGCAGGAAAACGAAGAGAACCCTGACAACATCATCTCCAACCGTCAATACGTGTCACATACTCCTGGCGCCGCCGCCGTCGACCTCACATCATTACGGCCTTCGCCTTGGCACGTTCCCTTTATTGGTATTCACTCTCCCGGGCCCAACATTGCTAGCAAGACCAAGGCTATTTCCCGTGAACATCTCAAGATTGCCTACAACCAAGAAGAAGGAGTCTTTGAAGCAATCCCGCTGCACAAAAACGGCTTCTTTTGCGAGGATGTTCACTACAAGAGCGACAAGGTGGTACTCAAATGCGGCGATCGCCTGCAGATCAAGGACATTGATTTCCGCTTTATAATCAATGGCGTCGAAAAGGGCAGGACTGGAGCTGAAGAATATCTGGAGGAGGAGACGAAGCCCGCTAAGAAGCGGCAAACGCACGGTGGCAAGGAGATGAGCTTCGAGTTTGAGCAGACTCATGGCAATGGTCAGATTCAAGAGACCAGCGATGAGCTATCAGATATTGAAGGCTCATTACCTGAATTGTCTGATCTTGGTGACGATGCTGACGGCGATGAAGAGATGGGCGATGAAGAACTCATGGAAGGTGACGAGGCAGTCAAGAGTGAGGTCTTCCCAGGCCAGCCGAATCTCTTCATGCCAGAGATACCTAGGAAAAGGGGCCCTGGCAGACCACCAAAGAATGGCATCATGTCAAAAAGGGAGCAGCGTCTTCTCAAGAAACAGCAACAAGAAATGGCAAAGAAGACGTTGCCGCAACCACCTCCTATCGAGCCTCCTATCAAGCGCAAGGTCGGTCGGCCACGCAAGCATCCCTTGCCCGAGAATGCTGGAGACCAACCCGAGAAGCGCAAGTACAAACCTCGCAAACCGCGCGAGGACGGTGCCGAGGGCTCCGATGCTGAGAGAAGAGCGCGGGAGAAGAAGGAGAAGAAGGCTCGACCAAAGTCGCCGCCTTTGGAGCTCAAGATTGAAGACTACACCGAGGAGCAACTTCAAAAGCCCAATAAAAATTACGGCGTCCTAATCGACGAGACACTGACTGCCGCAGGCCCTGACGGCCTTACGTTGAAGCAGATTTATAAGAGAATCTGCCAGAGATACCCATGGTTTTATTTCCATACCGAAACGAAAGGCTGGGAGAGTAGTGTCCGTCATAATCTCATTGGCAACGAGGCGTTTAAAAAGGACGAGACGACCAACCTGTGGTCGCGCGTTCCCGGAGTGGAATTAGATGCCGGAAAGAAGCGCAAAGCCTCGTCACCAGACAGAGCAATGGCTGCGCAAGGATATGGTCCATACTCCTACCCGTACAATGCCCACCAGCAGCACATGGCCGGGCCGCCTGGCTATGGACAAGGGCAAGTTCCCGGCTATCCGGTACAAGCATATGCTGGTCAACCAGCTCAGCAGCGACCACTCCAATACGCGCCCTCCGTGCAGCAACAGCCACAGCCCCAACCACAGCCCCTACAGGTCCAGCAGCAGGTCCAACAGCAAGTCCAACAGCAAGTTCAGCAGCAGGTCCAGCAGCAGCCGCAGCTACAAGCACAGCAACGAGCACAGCAACCGCCTGCTCCGATTGCGGCCCAAGCAGCGGCGCCTACGCAGATTGGGGCATATGGCCCTCCTCCAGCGCCGGCACGACCGCAGGTGGGAGTACCCCAGCCTGGCTCTTACAGCTCTCCATATGCTGCGCGCCCTCCTCCGCCAGTCAGCCCTATCAAGACCGAGACGCTAGGACAGCCGATTGCTCCTTGCCCTCCAGTGGCCGCGAAGCCTCCGCCTGCTCCCGCCAGCACACCCCGGCCGCAGCCAGCTGTTGCGGGCAAGGCACCGGCTTCATCTGCAAGCCCGACTGCGTTTCGGCCTGTCATTGAGCCGCGACTGCTACAAGCAGTGGTTGGCCTCAAGAACGGCCTCGTGGACAACCTCAAAAAGGCTCGCAACCCCAAGGCCGAGGCTATTGTCATGTCCGCATTGAATCGATGCGTTGGTCTGAAGAAGGACGCCACCGAAAATGACAAGATGGAAGCCATCTGTATCAAGGGCATCCGCCAAGTCATTGACGGTTTCACGAAGAACAAGAGTCCTACGCCAGGTGGCACAGCGCCAAATGCCCCCCCTCCGATTTTCGATGCCAAGGTTCTTGGATCACTCAATGGCTTCAAAGAAGTTTCCATCAAAGCGCTCAAAGATCGCCTAGGAGAAGCAAAGGCCGAAGCTGTGACGCTTTCCGCGATTGATCGAGTACTCGGCTTTGTCGAGGCCAGCATCATTCCCCCGAGTGGCGAGGGCGAGACAAGTGGCAACTTTGAAGGAGTCGAGCAGCATTTGATGAAGTCCATCAGACAGCTCCTGCACGGCATGAATCAGAAGCTCGGCCAGGCTGCTTGATGTGCTGTAGCTGCTCAAAACGGGCAGCATCCCTCGGGGTTTTATGGATTTTGAATTTTATCAGCTAGCGTGCTTTGCGTTTTATCCTTATTCAGCCGTGACATGTTGTTTACGAGACAAGACGGGAGTTTATGACAAGGGTGTTGAAACAGTTTATTGGGATGTCGCCTAGGTACGCCTGGTTGATTTGCACAATACGAGGGGTAATGCGGGCTCATTCAAGCAGTAGCTACAATATACCTCCAGAAGTTCATTACTATGCGTCCCTATTCTTGTCATGTTTCTTGGTGCACTGCAGCAGGCTCGGTTTCATGTCTGACAGTATCACTATAGGAAGCGGAAAACTGTGCCGAAAAAAAATGTTATGAAACGAGTCAGGATAAAAATGTCTTCTTTTAGCACGCTTCGACTCCCCATCCATCATCACCATCGTCAGAAGCCCATCAATCTTTTTGCTAAGATATATATACCAAAAAAAATATGAAGACAAAGGAAAATTGCAGACTGGTGAGAAGAACTGTCAAGGATATAGAGACAAGAGTATTGGAAAAATAGAAGACGAAATCAAGACACCATATAATATAAGAAAACCTCCCAGAACGGTAAGCAGCGCAGCATTCATTCCTTTCCTTTGTTCATCCCAGCAGTAAAACATGATACTCTTTTTCACGCCCTTGCATGCGTGCTGGTTTTGTATACATTCATACCATCATAGTGGCTTTCTTGGCACGTCGCGAGGTTTGGCCGCGACAGCACAGCGCAGCCTAAGCGCTCTGCGGGACAGCAGCGCCAGCGCCAGCGCCAGCAGCGTCCTTGTCAACCGAAACGCCGTTGGGCTTGGCCTTATCCAAGCCCGACACGCCGCTGTCCGTCTCTGCGAATATGCCGAGGCTATTGTGCCCATTCTGCCCAGTATGGCCCTCGGCCTTCTTCTCCTCGTCGGCCATCTCGTCGAGGTTCATGAGCGCGGGCGGGCGGTGGCGCATCTGCTTGGCCTTGTTGAGCGAAATTGTCTTTTGCTGGTATGTCGTAGTGATGGGCGCCGTGTCGTCACGGTCAATTGTCGCCTTCATCATGGCCGCCATCCAGAGCCGACCCTGTTCCACGTTGGGCACGGCAAAGTAATGCACCATGGGCTTGGTAAAGTTGACAGCGCGCGAAAGGCCGGCGCGCGGTGGGACTAGCTTGAAAATGAAGACCGGCTCGTTGGACTTTTCCACGTCGGGAGACATGGAGGTGTTGGGCATGGACGGCCCACCCACGGCGTTGGTAATGGTGGCGTGGAGGCCTGTGAGTCGGTCATTGTCGGCCGGCAGTACGCGATGGAATGAAATGTCGATGAGACCTTTTTCCTCCGTGTCGTCTTCCGAGTAGTAGTATGACAAGCGGCGGCCCTTAAGGACAAAAAATCGTGGCTTCCAGGTCGTCATGAGATGCGAGCTCTTCTTCTTCATCCATCCGAAATATTCTGCGCCGACTTTGGCTTCTGCTGGACCAATCTTTAATAGTCCCCGTGTATATGCACTGGTTCCCTTTTTGCCCTTCTTTTTACCTTTGATCGGGGCAGTAGCTGCGTTGTTCGGGCTGGCGACGTCGGGCGAGTCCAACTCCATGCTCTGCGCTGCAGAAGGCGTGCTCTGTCCAGTCGCAGGCGAAAACGATGCGCTGTCCTTAGGAGAGGAGTCAGAAGGCGATGAGCGGCGTTCCGAGGTGAGCTTTTCGGAAATGGCGCGCATGCCACTGCGACTTGATTTCTGGCTTGGACGGTTCACAACGTTCGAAAGCCAATCCGGACCGAATCCGTGTTGCTTCGGCGAAGGCTGTGCGCGATTTGAGTCCAGTTTGGTTACAGGCGGTGGGACAATATCCTTCAGAGGGGGCAGAGGACGTATCGATTCGGTAGTATTCGTCGACGCACTTCTACCGTGGGCAGCAGGCTGCATGCCATAATACTTTTGAGCGGCAGTGGATGGTCCGTCGCGATATGAGTCGACGCTACCAAAACGAGAGTGTCTAGACAGCGCAGTAGCGCTACGGACTCTCTGTTCTTCTGCATAGCTGGACTGGCGCGAGTGAGTGACGCTCTCGCGCTTCTTAAGCACGTTGCGCCGCCTGCCCTCAGCATCAGTACCAGAAAAGTATCCTCTGTCGAGATCAACAGCAGAGTCTTGAGCCTTCTCGGATGGTATCAGATCCTGCAGACCGGCAGATGAGAGTGGGCGAGCTCCAGGCTGCCCGAAAGCATTGCCAAGTGTCCAGTTCCGATCGAATGAGGGCTGCTTTCGGTGGCCTTCCGCAGGAGACAGAGGCTGCAGAGACGGCGAGGGCAGACCGGGAGATCCAATGCGAAAGTCGGTTGAGGAGTGCCGTCTAGAGTGGTGCATTTCTCGAATAGAAGCGGCCGAGGGACGCTTCGCGTGCCCTGGCCGGCTATCAACCATTTTTTGCGGCGATGCAGGCGTCAACTGTGTGGTGGGAGAGGCCTTGGGAGCATGGGATAGGTGTCTCGTCGACATGGACGACGGTCTGTTGGAACCGCTTGTCGTGACCGTGTTGGTACGGCTTCTGCGCCTTCCGGTGCCTTCGGAGCCGACCTCGCTGCCATAGTGGGTGCCACGCTTGACAGCAGTGTCGTTTTTGGCCACTTCATCTTGGAGGGCCTTAATTTTGTGCCACGTCTTGAGTCTGCGACCAACAGAACCGAGATCGAAAGCCTTGATAAAAAGAGAACTCTGGTCCATGCCTAGTAAAACTTCGCCGCTGATCTCTTGGTCACGAAACACTTCGCAGTGCTGTTTCTCGACCCCGGATTCAAAGAGATACTCGGCTACCTGGTCAGCAGACCAGCCTTGCACCTCTTGCCTCGTGTGGGAGAAATCTTCTTCCTCATCAGTTTCCTCGCCACGGATGTAGGACATGCGATGATCGAGTGGGACACTGTACTCGGAGCCGGAGTCGTTCCCATGGTTCCGCAGGTTACTGCCAGTGCTGAGAGGGGACCTCAGACGTGTGATATGCTCGTCGATGACATTGAGAGTCTCGCTAAGCACGCGGCTGTCGTGACCAGATGCTTGTTGAGGAAGGGGTAAGGTGGGTGGGGGCGCGGCAGGTGAAGCATCGCCTGTCTGACTCGGTGCACTCTGGGCAAAAGAAGTCTCGGACGGGGTAGGAATTGACGGCGAGACGGACGCACCGTCAGTCTCTTTGGTGCTTGAAGGCGCGGGAGTATCGTTGGCACTACTTGTGATTGGCGGAGTCGTTGTCGGGAAACTGGTAGCGACAGTGGGCAGGGCTGGTGCTTCGCTGGGCGCAGCTGGCGAGGATCCGGGGACGTTCCTTGGAGCTGGTCGAGTGTACACTGAGCGTGGTCAATATGGTCCAAGAATGTCGCGACAGACGACGAACCTTCGGGAAACAGTCCTGTGTTGCCATTGAGCAGGTGACGTCCGAGAAACCATCCGTCGCCAAATTCGTCGTCGCGCTCAATCAGCTCAACTCTGTCGCCTTTCCCGAGGCTGAGCTCATCCGAGCTACGAGCATGAAAGTCATCTGTACAGTTTGTTAGCAGCTGCGAGTGACCGTGGCCCTCCTGGACCGTCGCAGCGTAGACGTACGGATAACAATCAGGGTATCGCCAATTTCTGGGCGGGGGCCGTCGCTGGGGCCTCTGGGCGGCAATGGGCCGGACATGGTCGACGGTGGCAAGCTGAAGTCCTTGAATCAGATTCAGCACTGCCTAAGTGTCGCGGCCAGGCAGAGATGGGTTATATTGATATCGTGGTGGCAATGGTGGCATGCAGGGTCGAGGTGGCGGGTAGTGCTCGAGGGTGACAGAGCAAGCGTGCGCCATGCGCCAGTCCGGAGTAGGGTACGGAAGCGCTCGCAGGAAAGTCGAAATAGCGCGAGAGCCGAACAGGGACAGCACAGCGACTGTTTGTCGAAGGAGCGGGCGATGGAATGTGTCAAGAGATTCTGTATTGAAGCATAGGGTGAAAGAAGGGCGAGCTAGGTGTATCGTATTGAGGAGAGGCAGCTTTTGGTGGACCAAGACAGGATGAGTGCTGCTGGGTGGAGGTGGTAACGTTAGTTTACAATATTTCGGCTGGTCTGGATGTAGCGCTCTAACTACCTAGATGCTGCACCTAAATATGGCGAGACAAGAGCTCTACTAGTGCCTAGTACCTACCTAGGTAGGCGAATAGGCGGGTGGTACTAGTACCTCCAGGTAGGCGGTACTTGGGTCGTCATACACATGAGCTGTCCGAGGTGCTCCTGGGGCCGAGTACAGGGGTCATGGTGGGCGGGAGCGGCAGCACGAGGCAATAAGGTAGCTCCCCAGTGCTCCTAAAGATTTTACCGCAGCAGACAAGAGGTATCTGTACATCCGCCACGGGCCACGGCTGAATGGCAGATGGCGGGGAAGCCCTCAAGCTCTCAACCATTCCTCGTACCAGTACCTGCCTGCTTAGATGCCTCCCGCTAGATTACATTTATCATGGATGATGCCCTTCTTGGGTGGGTCAGAGCTTGGGTTTTTGAATTCAAGCTATGCGGCATCTGCCCACCTATATACCTAGCTACTTGGAACCTTGGGTCGTTGGTACTCTCTGGCACGACTAGCTTCAAAGCGACGAGTCCGCGATCGTGTGTGCCAACGGCTTCGATCCACGCGTCCCCTCACCTCGCCGCCGGTGTGGTGCCGTGCCGTGACGTGCAGTGGTGTGTTACGCCATCTTTTGCCGAGGATCTACCTAGGTCAACTCGCGCATTTCAAAGGCCATATATCCAGTCGATATCACCAAATATATATTTCATTTGCTACCGTCTTGTCACATGTCCTTCATGCCTAGTGCTGGACGGCACTGCGCCGTCGAAACCTGGCCCAAACGTTACTCGGGTCGGCTGATCCCCGCTCCCGTCATGTGTAAACACAAGCGTCGTCTCGATTCATCTAGACTTGCGCGTCCGGGAACAAAAATTCATGATTTTTGGCTAGTCCTGATTGAAACTTGGCTGGTTCAATGCATGGCAGCACCTCCAAAGCACGTCAATGTTACAAGCCGATCAAGGCTGGCTGACTGCCAGCTGAGGCTAGACGCACGATCCCCGGCCAGCCCCCGGCGCTAACTAACGCAAACACCATTAATTAATCAAATCGATGCAACATGTGCATTTCAACCAGCCAGCCAGCCAGCCAGCCACCCAGTCCATCCACGATTATTGAACATTGGACTCGCAGACGGCTCAAACCACGAATAAAGCGGCTGACCACCGAGCAATACTGCTGTTCTTTTTGCCTCATCCTCAAGGTCTGGAATGACTGGCCAGCGCAGCTGTCTGTCTGCTCGTCGTGATTTGGTTGGGCCGCCACACCAAACCGTTCGTTCACTCACTGCCAACGAGAACTCTTCCCTCACTTTTTTGTCACTGGTAAGCAAACACGTCTATCCAAAAAGACGTCCAACATGACGTCCGACGCGTCAAAAAATTCTTCAGCCATGGCAAGATACTCAGCGTCCCACTCTGAGCAACCGTTTCCCGGCGCTGTGCCTTTTGCATCATCGGCCGTCCAACCGCGGGGAGTTGTCATGGAGATTCCACCCCCTTTACCGCGTCCAAGCTTCATATTTCGTGGGGATGGAGCCTACTCCAATGATGCTAGCTGGGTATTCTCATCATGGATGGCTAGAATCGACCAGTATATCAGCGCCAGTTCTCCTGCCACAGATGTCAATGGCATCCATCTTCCCCGTTGCTTCTTATTGTCTGCAGCCTGCAGGCGACAAGATGTTGTCTACATTGTCATGCATCACAGATACTGTATTTGGTCGCTCAACAGACAGACTGCCTACATACTCATGCAGCCATATGCGCCCGCTGCTATCGACAGCGCCTTCGCCGCCCTCTCGGTGCTCCTCAAAAGCAATGACGTTCTTCCCACCACGCAGGTGCGGTGGTTTTCCAATTTTCCTGCCCCAGCTTTTGATTCCTACATTCCTTCGCAGATCTTAGCGTCTATAACCGAAGAGATCTTCAACTTCCTCGCGACCTTCGCGAGCAAGTGGCACGATCTCCAAGCCCGTATCACGGCGCGCGGCTTTCCCGTTCTCATCTGGGAAATCGCACAGACGCTCCAATGCTCGTCACGCAGCGTACAGGATCTCATATTTACTCTCAGTCGCCGACTTCTGGGTTGCCCGGATGGACCATTTTCGATTGCCTTCGCCGAACTCTTCGAGGGTGACCGTCGCTTCGAGTCGGACATTCTGTCGAATCCTGTTTCACCAAACCATATTCAGCAAAGTAGGAATACGTTGGTGAGGAACTATCTTGGCCTGGCTGCGCAATTTCGTTCCCAAGCACAAAGTAAGTGCAGTTGATTACTTGTATTGTTCTGGCTTTTGCTAACCTCACGTAGTAGCCCCGGTATTATTTGCCTCGCCATCTCTCCAGGCTCTCCCAGCCAGGACACCAGCTACGCAAGACACCGCCATATGGCCCCCCCAGGGTCAACATTCCCAGATATCGGAAGCCATCAACATAAACGAGCCTTCGACAATACCATCAACGATCCAGCCGGCTCCCGCCACGTGTGGTTCAGCAAATGCCATCCAACAGACAGTTCAATACGCTGGCACATCGCCCGACCATCCGCCCCCCGCCGGTCCAACCCCAGTCCATTCTCGGAACATGTTCGCATCCATGGCTCAGTCTAATCTGCCGGCTGTGGCTCAAAGTTCGGTTCCATCAACTCCAAATCTGGCTGCGCTCTTGGACCCGGCCCCCGGCAAGGTTTTCAGGCCAATACCAGAGTCAGAGTATCCGCATAGCGCTTACAGCTTGCCATCACTCAAAGTCGGGTTACATTTAGCACGGCAGCGTAGTCCCCTTCGAGTGTCCACTGACAATGGGGCCACAAAGTACTACCAGTATGTCGACAGCCTCATTGTTCAGCCGACAAGGCTGGATGTGAGCACACATCTAACACATGTTAAATTTTCACTATCCGAGGACCAAGTTCAGAAGCTGCCTGTGCGACAGGGTGCATCAGACATTTGCGCACTACCAGTTGTGAGATTTGAGAACAACACTCTTCGTTTCAGGGTACGCGTCTGTCGATTTGCATCGGGGGAAACCGAGATAGGCGAGTCCAAGTGGGTAGGTTCCAGCACGTTCTGGCCAGCACAGATGCATATCACGATAAACTCGATGCCATGTCTTCTGAGCCGCAAGCAACACTTTCATACAGATTTACCTGCCGAGATGTCCACCGATGTAAAAGCCGGTTATAACGAGCTTCATGTTAGCTTGCCCTCACTATGTGAGAACGAGCGCGGCCACGACTATTTCATCGCGGTTGAGCAAATCACTACTCAAAATCATGCATCAGTGTGGGCTGGTATCAACAGCAGCCTCCATGCTTCGGCAGAAACAACAAAAGAAACGATTAGGTGCCATTTTGGGCTGGGCGGTACTGACGAGATCACCCTGCTCGGTAGAACCTCGAACATCTCGGTCTGCGACCCGATCAGCTCAATAATGTGTGAAACCCCTGTTCGTGGCGTCAACTGTAATCATCTGCAGTGTTTTGATCTGGAGAATTGGCTGCAGTCCCGCACAAAGAAGCTCGGGTCACCACTCGGCGAGCCATGTGCGGTAGACTGCTGGGCCTGCCCAATTTGTGGTGGCGATGCGAGACCGAACCAACTGCGTATATGCGACTATTTCGCCAACGTCGTGAACCAGTTACGCGAACGCGGTCACCCAGAGACGAGGACCATTGCTCTGAGTCAGAATGGGGATTGGGAACCACAACTCGAGACAACCTGTCACCAAAAACGGGAAAATTCTTCACAGCCAAGAGGATTGCAATACCAGCCGCATCAGCTGTCAAAAGATCTCGACGTCGTTGAGGTTATAGACGATTAGCAGCTTACAAAGTCAAAGCGCTGCATTATTTGCTCCTTGAGATGCATCATGCAAGAAGGATGCGACTGCGACGCACCGTGTAATACGATGCTACGTCAGGACGGCCAAAGTGTAAATATTTCTGCATAGTAGCAGGGCTGCTGCAGGTCAGACGAATTGTTATGGTATACTGTGTAACTAGCGCCAACTCGGCCAATATACAAGTACTCTTTATCCCTCTCATTCGTGAACGTACTAGTACTAACCCGCTGGGTTCGCGGCATCTAACAGTCCGTACGCTTACCACAACCGCTGACGCCCTGGTAAAGAGTATCCAGTTCCGTGTTGAGAGTCTTTCGTTGCTTATTATATCCATGGAATCCACGTCTCCCCACGCGTGCGCGCTTTCCCCTCCCATCATTTCCTCCCCGCAAAAGCGGCTTAGGAACGCAAGACACTCTAACCCGCTGAAGCCTTACTCGATCGCAACTCATCGGGAACTTCCCATTACACATAGCCTGAAGGAAGACTATCAGCCATGCAGGGTCTGACGCCACCCGAGCGGTCGACAAGCCCGCCGCGTAGGCGCAGAGCCTGCATCCCATGCACCAATGCCAAGGCGCGCTGTAATTTTACCGACATCAACGGCGGCGCCGACGATGCCATCTGTGAAAGGTGCGTCGTCGTCCAAGCTCACATCTCGGTGGCGTCACGAGGCTGACCTGCAGTTCGTAGATGCGAGAGAATTGGAAAAAGATGTACTGCAAAAACGAGCAAGAGCTTGCGAAAGCCTCGACTCGTAAAACCGCTCAACAAGTAAGCTTTCCCTGCCAACGTAGTCGGGATGAGGCTAACTCATCGGCAGCCGGGTCGCATCTCTTGAAGACCGCCTGGATGCTTTGACGACAGCCATTGAGGCGCAAAACTCCCTCACCTCGCGCAGCTTGGCCATGAGCGGCTCGTCCAGTCCCGCGCAGACCCCCAGCAGCCATGGTTATGTACAGAGCCCCGTGATTCCCCCCATATCATCACCCGCCAGCTCCACGTCAACATCAAAAGCATCGCCGGCAGCTCCGCGCCAGGGCTCGACCAGCTGGCCGTCCGCGCAGCCCGCGCCACCGCTGGGTCTCACCTGGCCGCAAGCAGAGAGAATCTTGGCGATTTACCGCGACATTTGTCTCTACAATTTCCCGTTTGTGTGGATTCCGGGACACATGACGGCTCAGGAGCTGTGCGAGTCCAAGCCATGTTTGTTCCGGGCGGTCATGCTCTCCTCGGCCCCGTTGCCGGTGGCGAGATTAAAAAAGATGAAGCGCAACGTAATTGCATACATTAGCCAGCACATGCTGATCGAGGAGGAGCGAAGTCTCGACGTCCTGCAAGGATTGCTGATTGTCATTGCATGGTATGCGTGCTTCTACGAGTACATGGAATCAAAACTAACAAACGCACAGGGCGGATCTACAAAGTTTATACGATCAGCAGATTACGAACCTCACATATCTGGCAACTGGCTACGCACATAATCTTGGTATCACCAAGATTCCGCGCGAACTGCTCAAGCAAATCGGAATGGATAATGCTCCAGACGATGTAAGAGCGACAAAAGACATCAATGTCCCCAAGGCGCCATCATCGGATGAAATGCGAGCATTTCTTGGTGTTTATTACCTGCTATCCATGTACGTTCAGTCCGCCATACTTAACCTCTCAAGCTGACAAGCCAGAAACTCGGGTCAGTTTGGCCGCAACACGACGATGCGCTGCCAATACGTTGACTTTTGCGCCGACGCCCTCGCGCAGGCCGGCGAGTACCCTTCCGACTTTCTCCTCCAGCAGGTCGTGCGCCTGATGCAAATCGAGGACCGCATCTCCGAGTTTTTCGGGTCGGCCAACGACACCGCGCGCGGACGCCCGTATCTCTTCCTCGTCGACGAAAACGTGACGACGCTGCGCGCCGAGCTGGACACCATCCTCGAGTCCCTCACCCACGCGGAGCTGACCAAGCACCTCCCGCACTGCTCGCCCGACCAGATCGACCACTTTGCGCGCTACTTTGACCTCACGCGGCAGTACCTCCTCGTCCGCCTGTACGAGCCCGCCACCTACCTCGGCGACCTCGCCGGGACGGGCGGCGCCGCAGACGCCGCGGGCCAGCGTCACTACCGCGCCACCGCCCTGCGCAGCTGCCTCGCGGCCGCCAACGCCTTCTTCGAGACGGTGACCAACGTGCCCGCCACCAGCGCGCGCTTCCAGGCGCTGGCCGCGCCGGGCCAGACGGGCTTCGTCATGGTGATTTGCTCGCGCCTGCTGGTCGTCGACGCGCCCGACTGGGACGCCGCGGCGGCCCGCAGCGCGCTCGACTTTTCCGGCTTCCTGGCCAAGATTGTCGGCCGCCTGCAGGTGGCCGAGCAGCGCCGCAAGGTCAACGTCGAGCACTTTGTGCGCGAGACGCGCGTGCTCGGCGTCACGCAGGAGGACATGGACGAGCCGGGACGCTACGCCGGCACGTCGCGCAAGACGTCGTTTATCAAGGCGTGGTACGAGAACCGCCTGCGGCAGATGGACGAGGCGCGGGCGACGGGGGCGCGGGCGGCGCCGTCGCCCGCGGAGAACATGTACATGGACGAGACGCTTCTGGGCCGTCCCTGGCACGGCCTCGCGGGCAGTGCCGGTCCGCGCTGGTTCGTGGGGTTGTTGGAGGGCTCGGCGTGGAACTTTGACGATGTGCAGATGAACAACACAAATCATTGACGAGATCAATTGAGGTGAATATTTTTGCTAGTTGACAAATGTATCAATTGTAAACGAATGCCAAAAGTCACCACATATTCATTTACTACTTCAGCGCATGTACATATAAAACCACAGCACCTGAAAAGGCTACTCCATCGCAATCCTCTACCTATGTTGGTCCCTCGCCAAGACCTCAGAATCCTCGGCAGTGAACATCAGCCAGGTCCTCTCAGCATTGTAATTCTCTGCATCGCTCAGAAGTTACAGGCCATTAACACCAAGGCGCAGGTATGCGGCATCACTGTCAATGCGCTTGCGCGCCTCGCCAGACTGCAGCTCATTCACGTCCCACGATGCCCAGACAAATCGGCCATGGAGGAAAGATGCCTGGTCGGAAGCCGCCCAGACGGCAAAGTGGCCGGGCAGCGATTCTACATTCATGCGGTTAGTCGCATTCTTTTGCGCCGGACAGGGACCGCACAACTTACCATCATCATAGGGAATAGAGTCCTCGGTGAAGCCCGCTTTCCGCGCACCGGGCGTAAAGATGGAGCCTGGATGGAATGAGATGATTTGCATATCCGACGCTGGCATGCCGTAGCTCATGTTTTGCAGCAGCATGGTGCCCGCAGCCTTGGACGCGCTGTAGTTTGGAAAATGCGCGGCGTAGTTCAAATCGTGCACGATGAGAGTCGAAATGTTGACAAGGAACTGTTGATTGGTTTTTTCGCACCAGTCAGTCTTGCACGCCAACACTTTAACAAAGATGATATTCGCGCGCTTACCAGTTTCTTGCCCGCCTCACGCCCGGGCTGGTTGTAGAAGCGATCAGCAAAGGCAGCGTTGGAGCCAACATTGACGTGAAAGTCGGCACGCGTCTCGCGGTACCCGAGCTTGGCAATGGGCATCGGAGTCGAGACCCGCGCCGCGTTGAGAACGAGCACGTCGACCGTCGTGCCCTGCGCCTCCAGCTCATTCCAAAGGGCGTCGATGGTGTCAATCTCGGCAACGTCGAGCGCCTTGCGGACAAACTTGGTCCGGGGAAACTCAGTCGCGAGCTTCGACGCCACAGAGGCCAGGGTCTCGGCGGAGCGGCCTGTCAGGATGACGGTGGAAGCATGGGCCTCTGCGAAGCCGCGCGCAATAGCAAGACCAATGCCGCCAGAGCTGCCAGTCACGAGAACGGTGCGGCCTGCTTGAGAGAGTTCTTCAAGCGAGGGCGAGATGGACTCGTAGGAGGCCTTGTGGGTGCTCTTGACCGGGAAGGAAGTATCGGCTGCCATTGTGAGAGATTTAAATAGTTTGCAATTGAGATAGCTTGTTCGAAGATGTCTGTTCAATAGTGTCTGATGTGAAATTGGTTTGATTGTGTTGCTGATAACTTCCATATAAACTGCCCGGTATGCCCGTCCTTTATATAAGTCTCAACATGTACAAGGACATGATCAATTATGGTGATTACCAAAGTTCCGCCTCCAAGTATCATATTTCCAGTTTGTGCAGATTCATTTTTCCACTCCTCAATCATAGCGACAGTGAGCCTTCGCTATGTAGGCCTAACTTGGGCAGTATTCCGCCACAGCCAGTCATCAAAGTTCCACATTGGGATGCTATATGTTCTAAACTCATGTGGGACGATGTTTCTTCTTGGCAATTGTAGTAATGGCTGAATGAGTAAATATCGGCCAGTTTCCGCCTCGTGGGGCAAAAGTTGCGCAATGTTCCGCCACCCAGTCACCAAAGTTCCGTCGCTGACTAGCCTGTTTGTAAGCAGATAAGACCACGGCCTAGTCCAGAGCAATTGTGGTCAAGCTAACTACTCAACACAGTACCGCTCAGGGTTATTTACGATTAATTGTCTATCGGATCTTTGTATCAGCACTATCCATCATCAGCCAGCCATACCAGGCTATTGTCCTCCGTGCCTCCAAATACCAGCAGATCACAGCACTTCCAAAGTCAAAAGCCACCGAGCAAGCACGGGCAGTCTAAAGCTAGATATTTCATCCACCGATCACGGCCGTATCAAGCATTCCCCAGCCAATGTTCCGCAGACCGGATCAGTAGCCTGCTGATCAATCGACTTGCAATTTCTCCGGGCGTGTTAACCACTGTGCAGTTCTACGTCAGGGCTTCTGCGCTACCAGGCAGTTGCGCATCGTCCAAGTTCTGAACCTGGTCTGCAGAGTACGGTGCTAATAGACGGAACCGTTCTGAAGAAGCAGAGGCACAAAGATGCCCCAAAGAGAGTCCCAGCCCGCCCAAAAGTTTAACGGAAAAGCTTGCTTCCCCTGCACCCGCGCAAAGCGTCGCTGCGACAAGAGTTTACCTGCCTGTCGCCGGTGCGTCGACCGCACCATCAACTGCTGTTACCCCTCCATCCGGCCCTATACCCGCCGACCTAAGGATGCCGAGGGGACTGCTCACGTCAACGCCGCCGTTCCGGATGGCCCAAGCCTCGAGCCAGATGGACCTGCGGCCGTGGTGCTACCCGACGAAGTAGCGACCTGCAGCTTGGGCGACAGCATAGCCCTTGATGCCTGCGCAAGCAAGGTTCAAGCGCAGATCCAGAATATGCCGCCCATGCATGACGAGAATATCTTTGATGGCATCCATAGAAGTAGCGATAAAGGTGCAAGCTCCTCTGTCGTGGATTCAACCGGCCTTTCCTCGTGCGAGGCTCTGCCACCTCTCCCGCATTCCTGGCTGGAGCAGCTGACCACGGACGACTTCGACTCTTACACCGGGTACAGCTCTCCGGTATCCAGTCGATGGGCCGATCCCAGCCATGAGCGTCTTGTCCGCGCCTCTGCACACAGAGACTTTATCAAGACCATTGGCTGCTGGGTGCGCGGCTGGGCGCGCGACGGGCAATGCCCCTTTATCCACAGACAGCTGTACGCCGACGCGGGCTTCCCTCCCTGTCTCCAGGACGCCTTTGCGTGCTTGGCTGCGTATGCGGGCAAGACGGATGCCACCGAGGAGATTACGTGGCAGCTTGTCGAGCGCACCGCAAACACCCTATTCCTGCCGCTGTGTCCGCCTCTACGGGGCTCTCCGGCCGCGGCTGATGCTCATGGCGTGTGCGAGTGGCTGCCCAGGATTCAAGCCGGCTTTCTGGTGCTTTACATTCGGTTATTCGACGGCGACATTCGCCAGCGCTCGCTCGCGGAGGCGCACATGGAGACGCTGCTCTCCTGGCTCAAGAGACTCACCATCGAAGCAGACCTCTTCTTTCCTCGACTAACATTTACAGCAGACGCGGCGCCGCAGACGCCTTTTGCGACGCCTGCTTCCCACTCTGCAGTCTCTCGACAGTGGCACGACTGGATCCTCGCGGAGAGCGTACGCCGTACCTGGATTGTCGCCGTCTACACACTGTCCGTGTATCGCGCTCTCCGGGGCGAGTCCGTTCAGTGCGCGGGCAGGATCGCGTTCACCATGCGCGCGGGGCTCTGGGATGCCAAGTCGGCGACCGCGTGGGCCGGCATCGTCGCTGCAAGAGACGCGTTGTTCACGGAGCCACTGGCTCCGGATCTCATGGATAGCATTGCTGCCATTGGCGAGGTGGACGCCTTTGTGCGGCCGGTGGTGAGCATCATGTAGTTGAAGAGTTAAAGCCTGCAATAGCTCAAGCATCCATTGTATATATGCCAGATGCCTGTCTTCAGTCTGAGTTGTAGAGAAAATGGCTCCTAAAATCTGGCGGATGCCTCGTTCTAGATTATTGCGGTGCAAAGCGCCACATCGGTATTCACTGACCGTGGTAATTTGTAAAGACCTCACCGCCAAACTGGCCAATCCCGTTGAAGCTGCTCTTTCCGAGCACGCATTGACTTGTTACATTCTGAGCATGCGCGTTGGCCTGGGACTGTCGGGAACATGGACGGCTTGTGATCTCAGTGTGCCTGTAGGCGTCGAGTGCCGCTCGAACACTCTCGGCCGTGAAACTTTTGCTCAAGGTTTCTAGTAAAAACTGATAGGTAAGCTCGACAGCCTTGCGTGGGTCAATTCGTCTTCGAGGTTGCAACTGACATGCGATAGCGTGTAAACTGTGACCATTCCCTAGCATTCTCGTTAGCCTTAGCGACGTTGGTTAGTCCTTCGTCGCCGCAGCACGCGTTGCACATCATCACCAACTCGTCGCAGTATTACCTCTCAATCCCACAAGCTTTGCAAGTCCGGCTAGTCGAATATTGCTTTTTATCGTGTTTGTTTTGATGTTTTGCCTTCTAAAACTGACAACCGTGGCACCGTTCTAAGGATCTAGGGTAGGCCGCATGCGCGACGCCGCAAGCAGGATCTATACATTTGTTGCACTTTAACTGGCGATCGCAGGAACAAAAGTCAGTGTTGAATGGCAGGCCCTTTATATTGGCCGCGCGAGTCCCGGAATCCAAGTTACACTCCCAATCTGACGGAGCTTGTCGACGTGCGTTCCGACGACAAAATGTTACCGCTGGGATGCGGCACCGGGTTTGAGGCATTCTACACCGGCCCTATAATGGAACAAATTGCTGCAATCCCTGACATTGATGCCAGGAAATCTATGCTCATGTTGCGCAGCGCAAGTTGAACGCGGATCCAACTCTGAAGCAGCACGTTCAGCTCCCGCAGCACAGCATAGCAGATTTCGAGACTGGCTCGGGACTGGAAAAGCATTCGTTCGATCTGAATATATGCTCGAATGCTTCCGTTCTTTTTGAAAAGGTGAAAAAGAAGAAAGAGTGTACTGCCAAATGGGCAGAATATGTCAGCTCGATCGGAGGATGGTGAATGACATTCTAAGCGAACAGAATATCCTGGAAGGAACCATTATGGAGAATATTTGCAAGCAACTAGGCGTGCAATACGCGTCCGATCGCTCGTGGGTATGCTCCATGGACTCTTTCCGCGCGGTTCTGAGATCGCAGGGGTTGGACGTTAAAATGGCTACCATTATCGAGAAGCGGCCAGGTAAAGACATCAAATACCTTGACAAGACGCAGCTCGAAACCAGTTCGAAAAGGTTGCGCGGGCAGCAATTATGAGCAGCGTAGTTGGCGCTCATTTTTTTTTTTTTGAGAAAGCGAAACCACTCTTCGAGAAAGAATGGAACGGGCTAGTGATGGACGGCAGGTGAAAGAGTGTGAGAGTATATACTTCTACGTTACTGAGAAAAAGGCATGATGCAAGAATAATTTTTACAGTGGATAAACACGTTTATGCAGCTATTCATGCGGCACAATCTGGTACCTAAATTTTAGACGTCTTTGCGCGTGCAAACCTCGGTTTGACTGGAATCTTGGGATGGTTCCCCTCCAACTCCATGCCTGTTATCTTTTCCAATTCATCGACGGCTTCAAATGCCCTGCCAAGATTGACCTTGAGAGTTTGAAAGCCCTCTTTCTTGGCTGCCTTGAGATTCTCGCCAATGTCATCTAGGAAGAGAATCTCCGTCGCCTTGACACCAGACTCCCACCCTAGGTTGCGATTTTTGGCCGAATCGGCGTTAGCCTTGGCGAACTCGTCGAGCTTCCTCGTAGCGAGTTGGTAAATCTCAGTCTCTGGCTTGCGATGGCCAACGTGCGCAGATGAGATGAAAACATCAAAGAGCCCTTTTAGGGGGCCAGAGAAGAATTCGGCTTGGTGGAGCTTATGGCCCGGCGGAAAAATGACGGTGTTGCTGAGCGCAGCGATTATATGCTTGTTTTTCGCCTTGAGAGCTTGCAGGGCGGGAAACATCCAAGGATCATGTTTCGCTGATGAAGACATCATTTCATTGAAAAGCCACTCGCCATTGAGTCTAGGCAGCGGGGGAATGGCATCCTCGAGTTTGGGGTTCTTTGCCTTTTCGCGCTCGTAGAAGGCCTCCCATAGTGACTGTTTGTGCAAGTCGCGATTGAATCCTTGGAAGAACTCTGCGTCCATGGCAATGTCACCCCGTTCAAGACGGTGCCAGGCTCCGTTGGGGGCTGATTTGGAGATTGAATAATTGATCCATCCCGGAGGAATGTCAAGGCTCAATTCATGGTCCAAGATTGCTTGAAAAGGTGAAACAACCTGGAGCAAACCATTAGAGGCCGCACTATTACAAGTGTCAAATGATTGAGTTGGAAAAAGTAGCTTACACAAACACCACCAATGTCGAACAGAATGACCTTGGGCTGTTTCGGACCATACAGCTCGCCGTCAATGGCCTCAATGATGAGGTCTGTAGGCGGTTCTTCACCAAAGCCATCCATTGTGACACAAATTTTCGTTGGAGCGCACTATAGTCGAGCCAAGTCCCCAGCTCGGGTGTAGCTGCCTTTAAATCACTTGAACTGACAAGACAACGTCAAAACTGCCCCAGAACCCTTCTTGCCTCGGCAGCTCCATATCTGCCGAGCTGATCGGCCCCGGCCACACGGACGCCGGAGACCCACATTGAAACTTACATAATCACAGGCCACGTGATCCGTGCTGGAAACTCTTTGGCGGGAGAGTGCTGCTCGTCACCAACCATGGTGTCTGGCAGTGGGCCGCACAATTGAGCATTCGCTTAGGGCTTGAATTTATCCCCCACCAAAATTTTGCCGGTCGCATTCTCTGTCACGAACTCCCATCAACAACTACCTGATTAAGTCCATTGTTGGCAGTCAATACCGTCAAGATGGTAAGTTAAGGCCTATCTCCTGAGTTCTCAACCTTGTGTTGAGAACCTGCGGTTCCAATTTATTGTGTTCCATCATGGTCGCCCGGCAGAAACGCCATTGACCATGTATTTGCTCGAGATGAAGAGTCACCGCAAGTTGCTTCGGAAGGAGGACGAGCAAATCTGAAGCGCAAATTGCTGACTCGGGGGTCATGGATGTTAGGTTTACAAAATGGTCAAGAGCAACGCTTACTACAGGTTGGTTTCTCAAGAGCTACAGCGCAGATTGTGCGACGATGTTGCTAACCTCTTCACAGCCGCTACCAAACCAAGTTCAAGCGTCGTCGTCAAGGCAAGACCGACTACTACGCCCGCAAGCGTCTCATCACCCAGGCCAAGAACAAGTACAATGCCCCCAAGTACCGCCTGGTCGTCCGCTTCACCAACAAGGACATCATCATGCAGCTGGTGACCTCTGAGATCTCCGGCGATAAGGTTTTCTGCGCCGCCTACGCTCACGAGCTCAAGGCCTACGGCATCGAGCACGGTCTAACCAACTGGGCCGCCGCCTACGCCACCGGTCTCCTGATTGCCCGTCGCGCTCTCAAGAAGCTCGGCCTCGACGAGGACTTTGTCGGTGTCGAGGAGGCTGACGGTGAGTTCACCCTCACCGAGGCCGCCGAGACCGATGATGGCGAGCGCCGCCCCTTCAAGGCCTTCCTCGATGTTGGTCTTGCCCGCACTTCCACTGGTGCCCGTGTCTTTGGTGCTCTCAAGGGTGCCTCCGACGGCGGTATCCTCGTCCCCCACTCCGAGAAGCGCTTCCCCGGTTACGACATGGAGACCAAGGAGCTCGACGCCGACACCCTCCGCAACTACATCTACGGTGGCCACGTCGCCGAGTACATGGAGACCCTCGCCGATGACGATGAGGAGCGCTACCGCGGCCAGTTCGTCAAGTACATTGAGGACGATGTTGAGGCTGAGTCTCTCGAGGAGTTGTACCAGGACGCCCACAAGGCCATCCGCGAGGATCCCTTCAAGAAGGTCGAGGGTGCTGGTCCCAAGAAGACCAAGGAGGAGTGGAAGGCCATCTCTCTCAAGTACAAGAACAAGCGCCTGACCAAGGCCGAGAAGGAGGCCAACGTGCAAAAGAAGATTGCTCAGCTCCTTCAGCAGGAGTAAAAAGTTGCCATAGACATGACTTTCTGGTAATGGTTGGTTCTGGAGTTTTCTGGAGGGCAGTGATGAATAAAAAATACCACGAGGCTTTCCATGATTTTGAACAATTATCTTCCAATTCTTTGGCGTGTCGGTTTGATGTGATGCAATCCTTTGAGTGACCGTATTGGCACTAGCACAGACACGGTGGTAGATGACTTCATCCGTTGGCGCGGCTCCCATGGAGCTCGTCGAGCTTACCCAGTGCGGTGAAATAGCTGCTTGATGGTGGCAGAATGTCTGTGCCGACAATCCACTATAAAAGGTGATTTGCCGCCTCCGCATCATGCCGCCGGAAAACAAAGGTAAGCGGGGAATCGAACAGGAGCATTCAATGATGACTTCTAGCGACGGGGCCAATCTGGCTGGAGTGCGCCAATCAATACGCGGACCAGGGAACTGGTAGGAATGAGGGGTCCAACATTGATGAGGCTTGCTGGGTTCCCCTAAATTGGCCTTCTTCAGCGGGCCGTCTCAGTGGGTGTGGCCAGCCACTGGCCACCTCGCAGTCTGCCTCCGTTGCTGAGGTTGGACGGCTACGGCAGGTCTAGAACTTGGTGGCTACGTTGCGTGGTTTTTGTCAGCCTGTACAAGGATAACATCACCTGCACCATCAAACTGCCTTTTTAAACTAACAAGGTGCGGTGCGGTGATTTGATTTGGAACCACCGAGTCCAGACATACCTGGCCTAGGTGCCTACCTACCTTAGTAGGTAGATACCCAGCCGTGCCAGCCTTGCACATCGCTGACGAAAGCAGAGCCTTGTAGAAGAACAGCTGAAATGAAAATAACGACCACTGTTTGATATCAAGAATGGGGCGGACATTTTACTGCTAGCAACGACGCAAATGGACTCACCCAGAACCAGTGGGCACTTGCGGAGCATTCGGAGAGGAACTCGCGGTGCAGCGGGCAGTCGCCGGGCTCACAGGTATCTGTTTAGTTCATCTGCTACCTCACCTAGGTCGTATTTTTTGAACTTATCAAGCAGTGGCAACGTTGGGGAGCGCCGGACGTGGGCTTCCTGAAGTGGCCTAGAGGGCCAATAATTGTGCGTTCATTACCACCCCATGGCCCCCGAAAGCCCGCCAAACGTTGGCTGCACAGGCAGGCTCTAACTTAGTTACAGCGCACATCCCCCAGCTTTGCCACCGGTAAACCTTGCTCCCCACGATTGGCTTTTCGCCGCGGCGCACCACACCACCTGCTCGGCCGCCTGTGCCAATCTCTCAAAACCGCCTGCTCGCACGAGGCATAAAACAACTCACTATCAATACCTTGCTGCAAGAATCCGTCGCGTAGTACTTCTTAACCAGCCTGAGTTCTGCTGTGTTGGTACTATTGGATTGCTCGCGGCCTCAGGACAACTGCGCATCGCCCGGCTCACATTCTTGAGCCGAACCCCCCTCCTTCGTCATCGTCATCGCTCGTCACGTCGCTTCGTATTCGACTTGTTCATGGGACAATAACAACTAGAGGCGGCATTGCAACAGCTTGAAAGTGCTGATTGTCGTCATCGTGCTACTCACGTACGAGCCCTGCTCTTTGCCGTCCAGCCACCATGGAGCAGGTTCATGGCGTCGACGTCAGCTGGATGACTCCAGGGTCCTCCAAAGGCATGTCAACAACCTCCTCTGCGCTTCGCTTCAATTCGCTTCCAGTGCGGTATTTGCAAGAACGCGTCACTCTGGCCTGGCCCGACACCCCTTAAGTGCCTTTTACTTGAACTGCGCTAACCTCCTACCTGCAGACAAACTCAATAAATCCTCCTCGCCGCCGAAGGCGAACGCCGCACAGCCGCGCCAAATACCAAGCTCGTCGAACGGCACACCGTCGCATCAAAGAAAGGAATCCACATCTGGGACTGAGGCTAACGGCCAGCTCAGCACATCCACTAATGGCGGCGCCAGCCTCACCAAGCGACTGTCGCGATCCGGCTCTGTCGACAAGCAATCCGGTCCCAACGGCACACCACCTGGACGTCGCAGTACCTGGTTTTCCAATATCTCTGCCAAATTTTCGGGTTCCTCGCCTGCTGGGCACGGTCCACAGTCACCAACGGAACCGACGTCTCCTCATCATCACTTGAGTCTACTACAACGAACTACGTCGCACGAGGACCAGACACCTACCTCGCCACCAGCGTCGGAGCCGCCTATCCCAAAGATTTCGCCCTCGAGAAACGCTGTCTTGCAACATGGCGCCAAACCAGAGGGAAGCGGCCCTTATACGCCTGCGCCCCCCAGGTCAGGCCAAGCCGGGATTTTAAGTGTGTTCCGTCGCCTGTCGTCATCCTCATCGGTCAATGGCATAAACCACAATCGTCTAGCACACGGTCTTGTCGAACGCACAGTCCTCAACAAAGACAAGAACAGAGAACGGTGTCCTATTGGTGAGCTCAAGGCGGCCAAGTTACGCCGTGTCGCATTTTGCGTTGATGTCGAAATTGCACCGATGCCGAAGTATGCAGATGGTGAAGTTGCTACACAACCAATCGACAAGACAGTAAAGAAGAAGCTCACTGAAAAGGGTGAAGGCGAAGCCCTGAAGAGTGATAATGCTGTTATGAAAGAGGATAACCTTGAACACAAGAAGCCAGAGCCTGCGGTTGGGGTCAAGACGAACGGCTACGCGAATGGCGCTGTCGATACGCTTGGCAAGCTACCAAGCAATACGACAGATGACATCGACAGTGCGGAAGCGGATACTCCAGTAGCGGAGAAGGAAATGTCGAAGAAGAAGGAAAAGAAAAAACGCAGTGAGGAAGAGCGCAAAGCGCGAAAAGAGAAGCGCAGGAAGCTGGCCGAAGACAATGGCACAATTCCAGTCGAGATTCACTACGATAGCGGCGACTCTTCTGATTCGACATGCTCTGGCACACTCCAGACGAGCTCTCTACCCACAACCAATCCAGCCAGAATATACAGAAGATGCTGCCAGCTTCGCGAGACGCCCATCTTGAAAAAGATCACAGAGCAGCTGACTGACTCGAACAACTTTTCCCTCGGAGTGGTCAGTAAACTAGATTTAACGGGCTACTGGCTGCAGCTGGCTGATTTGGTGACGCTTGGCGACTACCTTGCTGTTGTGCCTGTGCGTGAAGTCTTGCTCGAGAATATTGGTCTGACAGATGAAGGTCTCCGTGTTGTGTTGGCCGGCCTTTTGGCCGCCAAGCCGCCTCTTTTGAGCCGCAAAAAGCCAAAACACGAGCAAGAGCCCCAAGGCGGCGTAATCGAGCGTCTCGTCTTGAAAAACAACAAACTCGGTCCAGATGGGTGGAAGCACCTGTCTTTATTTATCTATCTCTGCAAATCTATCAAGAGTCTCGATCTTGCCCATATACCGTTCCCGCGCCAAGCCGTCCAGCAAGTCAGCGCCACACTGCCTAATGGCCAGCAGATCCCCCGCAGCATCGCCGACATATTCGCCACATCTCTCGGTGATCGACTCGGCGGTTCGACTTTGGAGATGATCAACATTGGCGAAACAGAACCGAGCATGGAACAACTCGATGTCATTCTTGATGGCATGCTGAAATGCAAGGTGAAACGTCTCGGGTTAGCGCATAACTATCTGGACGAACAGGGCGTCAGTTATGTTACCAAGTACATTTCTTCGGGCATTTGTGAAGGTCTTGATCTGGCCGGCAACGATCTCCGCGGTCATGAAGAAAAGATTGCATCTGCTTTGGAGGCGAACGGCAGTCTCTGGGCCCTAAGCCTAGCGGGATGTGAACTTGAGCCGTCGTCTCTTTCAAAGATTCTGCCAGTTCTTGCAAATATGCCAGACATTCGCTTTGTCGATCTTTCACACAATAAAGCACTGTTCCAATCGCGGCCGAGTGCCGTTGGTCTTATGAGAAGGTAAGATTGCCAAAACATTTACTTGCAAGAGGATACTAAACCATTATAGATACTTGCCTAAATGCACAGGTTTAAAACGCATTCACTTGTCTGATGTCAGCATGAACTCGGAACAGGCCATCGCTTTGGTAGAGGTGCTCCCAGAGATTCGACAGTTGGCACACATAAATCTTCTGGAGAACGAAGAGCTTGTCAAGCTAGCCCACGCGAAGAGCGAAGAAGCGCAAGAGGAAGCCTGCGCCCTCTATGCCTCACTCATGGCGGCAGCCCGAGTTTCCAAGAGCATCATCGCCATTGACATTGATGTTCCCCATGACGAAGCTGGCGAAATCGTCAAAGCCATGGCGAGACAGGTTGTCGCGTACTGTTTGCGCAACATGGAACAAATGCCCGATACGGGCATTGGCGCTGCCATGGCGGCCAGTTTGTCGGAGACGAACGGTACTGACGAGTCCAAGCCTGCTTCTTATTCTGACGTCATCATGCATCTTGTAGGCCACGACGTCATGCAAGAAAGCGATGATGAAGACAATAGCTCGGCCCCTGATGAAGACTACGTTATCGGAGGCACTGGTGTTGTCAAAGCTCTCAAGTGCTGCCTCGAGAACCGCGGAGACGACTCGCAGCGTCAGTCTGGCGAGTTTACCCGTGGGGCAGAGCCCGAGGCACCCCTAACAAGTCGCAAGCTACCGACGGGTGGCAAGGCAAAGGACATGTCGAAGCATCTACTTGCCGGCGCGCGCAAAATTCGACTGCGGTTACAGCCTGCCCTTAACAAGGCCAGGGGCAATCCAGGCGACGAGATGACGTTGAGGAAGCTCACTTTCCTCGACGAAACGCTGCAGGGCATCATTAACCGATTCGAGGACGAATACCCTGATACGCGAGAGTCGGCAGAGCTCAGTCAAAATGACTTGAAGCGCAGTAGAAGCGCCTCTGCCGCGTCGGCCAACGGCGTGCCCGCTGCAGAAGAGCCAGCAGTATCTGACGGCGAAGACGACGGCGAGATCCATGCACCACGGCTGTCCCGCAGCAACTCGACGCTGTCCAAGGTCTTGGCCGAGGAGGAAGGGCGCGTGCACCGCGCCGGCCACCGCTTCCGCGTGGGCATCGTGTCGCAGATGCGGGACCTGGTAGCCTCGATCGACGATATTGGCGCCGACCCGCGCCACGTGCGCATGCTGACGGAACTGGCCGAGGATGTGGGCGGCGATTTCTGGCAAGAAGTCCAGGCCAAGGGCGTGATCCAGGCCTACAAGGACAACCGCGAGACGCTCCTGACGACGATGAAGGCGAGCGACCCAGACGGGGCGCAGTGGGAGCGCTTTGTCGAGTCGCAGAAGAAGGCGCTGGCCAATCGCACCGTGCCTACTGAGCAGGAGAAGACGCTTCGTGAAGCGGCGCGCGCTGCTGATGAGAATGCGATCGCCGATTGATTATGGGCGGTCTTGTTTCTGCCTTGTCGCGGTGGGTAGCCCATTGTACTGAAACACTATTTTATTGCAACGTTTTTCTCTTCCTTTTTGGGTTTCCGAGCAAGCAAGCACAAACATACTATGTATATCATTCTTATAACCACTCCTTTGAAAGAGTCATGCCCGGCGTCATGGTTGGGAGGAGATACTCATGCGGAGTTGGGGCGTGGGAGGCGATAGTGATATGCTGCGCAATTCTAATTATTCTAATAAGTCCCGATGGCATGGAACCAGTCGACCCAGGTCTGTTTACAGGCATAAACCTAAATAGCTACAACATAAACGCAGCATAATTTGCGGCCCTTCTTGAAGATGCCAATTCGTATTCGCATGGGTCGCAAGGGCTTTGCCAAATTGTTGCCGAGAAAGTCAACACGCCAGCACAATAGATTGAAAACAGTTTACAAAACGCCCAACCCCCAACAGCCAAGAAAACACGCGTCTTTCAAACACACCATGTGCTTTTCCGACCAGCGCCTAACCTCATGGCATAACCTGGAAAAACAAAACCAAAAAAAAAAAAGTCAGGCCACCCATCTAGGCCCTGCCTCTATGCATGGCTTGTGTCCGTCTCGCGAGCGCACCACTTTGTGCCGCCTCCCCCCCGCATCTCACGCCACCTCGGTCGACAGTGGGGGGGTTGATGCACTTGCGTCACAACCCCTCCCCCCCCCTTGTTGGTGGTGCAATGCTGCGCGTTCGTAACTCGTGGGCTTCGTTGGAATGACAGCTGGGCAGTGCCTGAACTCTTTGAATCAAAATCGACACATTTCCCCTGCGCTTTTTTTTTTTTTTTTTCACTTTTCTTTCCTTGTTTGTCCTGTTCCTTTTTATTCTTACCTCCAACACGCATCTTGCTGAATCAAAAAAAGCCTGCTTTCTACGGGTCAATCTACTACATCGACGACAACAGCAATAGCGTCAACAGTTTGGGAAACATTCTCTACCGATAGAAGCCCCCAGCCAGCATACACACGCCATACGAGTTCTAGCTACAGCTTCCGACTCTGTTGTCCATTACAAAACAAGCACACACGACTGTACGAAAAAAAAGAGAGACCTCCCCCGACTCGGCGATTCTTCTTCCTTAAACATATACATAATACATACACACATACGCACAAAAAAAATGTCACCGACATATACAATGTCTGCGCACTTTTGCAGACAGGTATACTCGTCTTGGCGCGAAACTCGTCGCGGCAGCGGCAGCGGCAGCGGCACCACCAGCGCCGCCGCACCGGAGCTCGTGGCCCTCACAACCGTCAAGAGCAAGTCGGCCACCCCGTCGCTCACGTCGCCGCGCTGGAGCTTCAGCTCCATCACCAGCGAGTCGTCGGGCTGGACCCGGCCCTCGTCATCATCATCATCATCATTCAACGACCGGTAGCCGGCCCATGTCCACGACTGTTTCTACATGAGATTTCTTGTGGAGGAGGAATACATCACTAGCGTTTACTTTCTTCCTTTGCTGAATTTGTCTTTTTGCGGTTCCTTATACGTCTGCAGTTCTGGCTGCGGAAATCATTGTTCAACGCTTAATTCATCTTTGCCAAACAAAAACAAACTAGCCGTGCGCAAGCAGCTCCGTGTCGTCCCGAACTCTACGCGAATATTGCCGTCATGTTCCTGGACTTGCCCTTTGCTCCTCGTGCTTCTTCAATTCGTTGAAAAATCCCTCTGATTTATGCTTCCCATTTTCTGTATGTATTTCTCATGTTGAAATTCGAATTGCTTTATGCCAAATGCGGGTGCCATGTTAAATAAACCAAATCAACACTAGTCTCTTACAAAGAAGAGGCCGCAAGTGTGCCCATGGATGGTGGCAGAGAGTGCATCCGATCGTCGTCGTTGCTGTCGCTGGGTGAGTCTTGGGCCAGGCTTCCCTGGATACGTCGCTTGGCGTCCTTCTTCTGCTCCTCGGTGATGTTCTCGTCACTAAGAGGCATGTCTGGTGCCCACTGTGGTTCTTCGGGTGAATGGCCGACGGACATACCCACGCGAATCTGCCACCTGTTAGCTGCGTTCTGTAGTGAAGCATCAACAGTCTTACCAAAGTCTCCAATGCGCCGCTGGAATTCTCAGTCAAATCAGAATCAAACCGCATCTTGCCAGGCTCAAAGAGCAATAGGATAGTACTGCCACCAAACTTAAAGTAGCCCAACTCCTCGGCACGATGGACCTTTTCACCAGCTTTGCGTGTAATGACCGTGCTGCCGACCATCATGGCACCAACGCAGATGACCATGACGCGACCATGCACCTCACTGTCAATGGGAACCACCACACGAACATTCTCGCCGTAAACGTCGAGCGCTGACCGAATAGCCATAGGGTTGACTGTGTAGTATTCACCAGCGATCGTCTTGGGCTCATCCATGATACCGTCGACAGGAATGTGGAAGCGGTGATAGTCTTGTGGCGCGAGACGGAAGATGCCCAGAGCGCCGTTCTCGAAACGCGCGACATCGTCTGGGTATGCATCACCCAAGAGCCTCTTCACGCTGAACTCGCGGCCCTTGACCCAAACCTTGGTAGCTTGCGTAATCTGGTTGAATACCACACTGCGGCAATCTGCCGGCGACACAATAATAGATGGCTTGTTGGGTGCGGAGCAGGGTCGCGCGCCAGGCTTGAGGGCACGGTAGAAGAATTCGTTAAAGTTTTGGAACCGGTCAATGGGCAACAGAACCTCGTCCATGTTTAGACGATGGAAGTGAATGAACTTTTCGATTTCGTCCTTGGACGCCGGGTCATCAAACTTCTTACCCTGCTTGTTGCTCAGGTTCTTCAACATTTTCCGAACTATTTGCTGTCAGTTACGAGTCGATTCTTTGTGGCCGAGCCACTTACTCTGCTTGTGCTCCATCTCGCGCGATTTGAGTCCTTTGTAGAGCATTCGGATTCCCAGTCGCACGTAAACGCTCATCTTCTCCTCATTGATCTGACCAGTCATACGGTCCTGCACAAGAATATTGGCCGAGTTGGCGCCCAGTTTATATCCGCCGTAGGAAAGCTTGGTGATGACCTTGGAGTACCACTTGCGCTGGGCTTGGCTGGCTGTCACAAACCCACCCATGAGAACAGTCTTCACCTGCCGCCAGTCCTGGCTTGCACAGGTTGCAATGTGGGTGATAATGTCGGCGTCCTTGCGCTTGTTGAGGCGTGGTTGGTGGCAGATGGGGCATTCACGAATCTCTACAACATGCTCGTCGCCAGAGTCTTCCTTCTCAATGAACTCACCACCCTCATCGCTGGGTGTTGATGTGCCCGAGGCTGGACTACCCTGTTCAGCGCTATTACCGACAGCGAGATTCTTCACGTCCGATGTGACGCTCTTGATCTTGTCAGCTACGCTGCTGTGTTTGGACTTGGCCTCCAATTGATCCTCGAGGCAGATGACGGCTTCGTCAAAAGTAAGGTCCCAGCTGTCTTCATTGTCGGCAGCTTTGTGGGGGAAACGCTGGAAGAAGCTGTCGATGGTGGAGTCTTTCAGTGTCGAACCCAGAGTGTCAAGCATTGTGGTAAGCTCGATGCGACTAATGCGGCCGCTCTCGTCTGTGTCGTATTGCCGAAGCATAGCACGCCAGAACTGCTGACGTAGGGCAGGATATGGCACGTACTTGGCTCTGAGGTATATGACTGGGCTGTGCTTGGACTCCCACTTTTCAATGTTTTTCAAGGTCAGCGGGACGGAGAACTCGTGAAACTCAGGATCGTCATCCTCTACATTGCCCTCGAGCTCTGTGAGCGATGAAGATTGCAGTTCTGGGGGAGTTAGCAAACTCGGGTTGCTCGTAGCCTGGCTTGCCTCCAGAGACGGCGCCTGAGACGAGGCACTTGTGACGGAGGCTGCCTTGTTTGACTTTTTGTTCAGGCTTTGCGATGAAGATGTGCGCGAGAGTCCCATTCTCTGGAGGCGGGATTTGTGCGGCAAGGGAGCAGCCTCTCGGTGCTCATGGGGCTCGCGGATCTCGTACAATCCAGTCGCAGGGTCGGCCTGCGGTGCCTTCTTGAACAATTCCTGTACTGGAAGCGTGCAAGATGCGATGAAATCGTTGCCAGAGTACTTGTCATGGTCAATCACCGTGAACGAGAAGCTGTAAAACTTCTCGTGGCCAAGCAGCTGGAATAACATTTTTTCGTTGAACACAGGGTTGAGGTTGTGGCGCACGCGGCGGGTTCTGTACGTCTTTCGGCCCAGGGAGGCGACCACAAAGGGATCCATATCGAAGCTGGTACGAGTAAGGTTATGCTCGGGCGGCAGATCCGTGATTTTGCAAATTTCGAGGTAAATGATGCCGACAACATCGCTGTCGCTGTTGGTAAAGGCGTATGCGCCGCGTCGATTCTTGCGCTTCAGTCCTCGGATTCGAAGTCGGCGGCGGCGCTTCTCGGCAGTTTCGGGCTTGGAAGCGTCCTCGCCTTCAGCTCCACCTTCGCCTTCATCCTCATCGTTGCTGTCTTCTTCAAAGTCGGAAACTTCCTCATCATCATCCTCTACAAATTCAGAGAGGGGATCCGGCTGCGGGGTAGTCGAGGCGGCAGGCGTCACACCTGCACTTCCAGCATGGCTGCCAGAAGCGTCTGGAACAGAGTGAAGCAGGGCCTGGAGTTTCTCCATAGTCTGTTGATGCGGCGACGCGGGGTTGGCAGTGTCCAGAAGATTGAACTGTAGCATGACCTCACCAGACACAATGCTGGTCTTCTTGCCGGGTCGCTTGCTGCGGAGAGGATACCATTTGGGCTCCTGGGCATTCTTTTCGTTTTGGAATATTTCTTCGAGAGCAAGATCGAATTCACCGAGGTAGTCTTTTCCGAATCGATCTTTGTCCCAGCAAATGACATCGAGGACGAGACTGTTTATGCCGTTGACTGGCAGCTGCTCGATAATGTTCCACTCCGGGTTCAACGTTTTGGGGACAGCGTGCGTAACTGCGCGGGCATCGCCTAGCCTCAGGACGAGATACTACAAGAGTAACCCATGCATTAGCGACGTATCATGAGAAGGGCAATACCAGGACGAGTTCCTAGTAAGATATATCAAGTTACTGCTGGCCTTGGACTTACCGGGTCTGATGTACCATTGCGATCCTTGGCGGCCAAATTCCTAGCCTGCAAGAAATCGGTCAGCTTATGGCGGAATTGGATGGTCAGGGACAGCGTGTCAAACGCTAGAATGCCCGCTACGGTTTATACCTTCATGATGACAACGTTGAGAGCCAGCCCGGTGGCAGCCTCGCCGGCTGAGCTGCCATTATCGCTCTTGAAACGACCCATGGCGGGAGCTCAGGCAGAGCTTGCTAGTGAACCGTAGGATAATGGCTCTGCAAGAAGCAGCGATGCTCTGCACAACCGGAAGATGGAGGAGAAATTGGAGATGGTATCAAGATGCCTGAAGGCACATGGCCAGAGTAGAGAGAAAATGACAGGGAAAAAGCGTTGGGCGTTTTGCGAGGATCAAGCGCGATATTATTAGAGCTCGTTCAGCTGGGGAGAGTCGGTGACGACACATGCAACAACGGGCGTGGCGGGGTTTCTGCAGTGCTAACGCAGCGCTGGGTAGTTAATACAGTGCCCCACCTCCGCTGATTCGATGCCTGCACAGTACGAATATCGCGAGGACCCCTCACCAGCAAAGCCTAGTTTGCACAGTACGTCGGACAGAGCAGCAGCATTGCAAGTCGAAAGCATCAATGACGGAGATTTACGGGGAGTACGAGATGACGTTCCACAGCTGCAGGGCGCAGTCGCTGACGTGCCGAGGCAGTGAATAGCTGCAAGACCCGTCAGAGTGGGATCATTAAGGTACCGTTAGCACTTGAGATTGTTACCAGTTCAGAGGTAAAGACCGTTGGCAAAAGGGCACAGCAAAAGGCACTGCCAAGGCGCTGCGAGGCAGGGCAGGTGGGCTGTGGCAGAACGTCGATTGCACACTGGATCTGGGTTGCAGGCTTGCAGCGCAGCGCACCACCGCGCTGTGCCACTATATTCCTGCAGATGCCCACAGTGACAGCTGGCACACAAGCCTCCGTGTCTCGCCAAAGAGGCATGTCCATTCCTCCACCTGCGGCGCAATGCAGCAATCAGAGTTTATCGCGCACCTCCAGGCACCTCTGGCGTTGGGTTAGATGCACACCGAGACTGCAACACATGTATCGCCGGGTTGTTCGGCGTCATGGTGCGGAGAACGCAAAAGAAGAAGCTTTGGCGGCCGCCCACCCATCGGCCGCGTGGCTGCCGAGTCTGCCCAACGGATGCAGATTGAGGGGTTACTCGACAAGGCTCCGGGTAGGTAATAAATTGGATCACTCGCTGCAAAGGGCTTTGAGCAACACGATCGGCAGTACGTTAAGGCGAATAGCTGGTCGCTAGCTTTTTTTTGTTGCTTTCTTGTTTCTTCTCGACAGCACAAGGCTGACGCTGCGTGCTGCGAAGCATAACAGGTAGTCGCCGTAGTGGCTCCATACATACCTCCGTACAGATACCTGCTTGCAAATTTTATTTGGGCAAGGGCGTCGCGACGCGTTAAATAAATGGAGCGATCGAGTTGATGTTTTGTGTCAGTCTGTCGACATGGCAGCACAGCAGCCTTCACTTGCTTGTAATCAACTTGCTTTACTGATATGTGCCACGCCGAAATTGTTGAGTCGCCTGCAGGGTGAGTGGCTGAATTTTTACGAAATTTAATTGTGGCTGGCGTGATTTTTTCCCCTTCATTTCTATAAAGAAAATGTGGGCAACTGCATATTGAGCCGCTTGCATATTACATTACGCCTGTGCCTCTTCTTCTCCACGCTCTGAGCCCTCGTTCCCTCTTCTGTCAAATAGGCAAATCTGCACGCGACAGGCAAGACTGGCAACGATGACTGCCAGCAACTAAGCTCAATTAGGCTGGGAGCGGACAAGCAATGCGTCCCTAGCCGCAGGCCCAGACCATTTAAAGAGCATGTGGCGTTGCGCTCAAGACCCCGGGAAATGAACCCATTCGGGACCTGGAGCTAGCTGACCTTGAACGTAGGCTGCTTGATTATACCAATCTCGGGGTCGGCTGCAAGGCGACGGTGATTGAGTGCCGACAAGACGTTAAACAAGTCGTGATATCAATTGAGATTGAAAGTGTCAGAAGTCCCCGAATCTACGGTTGCGGGCTGGTATACAATATTCATGGTTACATTTCATTCCAGAAGAAAATCCATATTGGGTACTTCCAATGGCCCAGCTGCCATTTTGAACCACAGAGCATCAGGTGTCATCGATTGGGGCGTCAGTGACTGGGGAGAAGTCGTATCCGTCACTCGCAGGCTTGAAATTGGAAGGGAGGGGATCACAACAGAGCCGTATGGCACTGTTGCGGTCAGGTTAGTCTGTGTGTGGTCTTCAGACTCCAGCGCTGTGCCAAGGGACCTACCTACCTAGTGTAAGTGCACGTGTTGAGCTTCGGCCATTGTGACCAGCACTATAGACTGACAATCAACGATGCCAATCTACTCTGCGGCAGCGGGATAGATACAAGACTACGCGACGATGTCTATCACTACAGTCTGACCCTATGCTGAAATCAAAACACGTAAACGGACACGGGAAGGCTTGACATGCTTCCCACCTCCGGTCCCACTACTCGCCCGTACTCGTCCGCCTGTTCAAACGTTATTCGAGGGTACCGATATGGCGATGAACGGCGCTACCACATTCCGAGCAAACATGCGCTGACGGCAAACATGCGCTGACGGCAAACATGCGCTGACGGCAAACATGCGCTGCAGGACGATCGGCATCTCTGGCATGTCCAACGAAGAGTAGCTGGAGCGGCAGCAATCCCAGTGATGGACCTGCTCTACTTACAAGCTGCTCGCGTGCTCAATCTTCGCGGCGTCCCACTAGCGCGGTGCCAGGAACAGGTATGCTAGCCAGAGCGAGACATGTTGTAGCGGATTGGCTCGCCGTGGATCATGAATGTGACGGGGGTGATGGCAAAAAGTTGGAACTGGAAAAAGGAGCTCTGGCTTGCTTTTCCTGCATGTTGGCTCCCGAGTATCTAGCGCCCCGCGTCGAAGATTGTTACCGAGAGCGGAGGGGGAATGTCCACTGGCAATACGAGCGTTGGCTGATTACAGATGGGCATAGATCGGCAAAAGCAATTCAGACTTTTCTCGATGAGCTATCTAACCTTGGCTCATCGTGCTGCCAGGTTCTGGCAGGTATGTCAGACGAATATCGAGGGCGAAGTTAGCAACCTACGTACCTAGGTAGACAAAACTTGGTCCGGTCTTGCCAGAGCAGAAGCCAACATCTCAGCCGTTTCTTGCCAAAACGTGGTTCCGGCAGTGATGGTAAGAAGGTAAATCAAGATTTCTGTCCGTAGAGCTGCGGCATCGGTTTTCTTCTCTTCATCCGTGTCTTGCATCAGCGATTTAATGCCCCCTGCATCAGCCGATATTGGTATTTATTGCAGTCGCCCTTTTGCAGTCTACAGCATTCGCGTTTGACACAGCAGGCTCCACCAGCGAGACAGCGAGCAGCAGCGCAAGAATCCACGACGAGAAGCTTGCCACTACCTAGCTCTGGCCGGATAGTTAGTTGGTACCTGCGTGCCCACCAGAATACAGCTTGCATCTAGGTACTTGCTGTCCGTCGCGCGCCTCCCCCACTGCAAATGACGCGCCCCCTTTAACCTCACAAGCACCACTTTTTTTCCTAGCTCGCGGCCCTGGCTAGTTCCACAGGCTCAGCACCATCTTCCGCCTACCAAGATTGGTCTTGTTCCGTCTCCTGATTATCCGTTTCTTAATACCTGCCCTGACCCGGTCACGCGACACTCCTACATCTTTCATTTATCCTCCTCCTCTTCCAGCCTGTTGTGCGGTTCAGACAGTATCGAGTTGCTCCCCTCGAATCGAACCCTATTGCAACTGCAAACCGCTCTGCCCCTGCCCCTCGGCAACACGCTTTCCCCGTTACTTCTACACATCACACGACCACGACCATCCGTCACAATGGCTTCTGCTGCCTCCGCTGCTAGCAAGCGCAAGAGAGCCGGCGTCGCCTCTCCCGAGAGCGCGGCACAGGCTGCTGCCGCAGAAGAAGCACCCCGGATTCAGAATGGTGGCCCTCAGCCTAAGCGGCAGCGGGCCAACTCGGGACGAGCTGTCGAATCCCAATCCGACGAGGACATTGCCGACTCTGGTCAGTTACAAGTTACCCAATCGATTGAATACGGCCTGGCACCATCGAGAAAGAGTGTCTAACAAGCTTGGTTTCACAGAGAATGAGGAAGTTGAGCTGACCTCTCCTCCCATCGGCGAAATCATCCACCCCGCCGGAGGCTACCGAACCAATTCTCCTCCCGTTGGCCGAGCTGTCCGCGTCTACGCTGACGGTGTCTTTGATCTCTTCCATCTCGGGTACGATCCTCGCTCGCTTTGTGCAAACCCAATAGCATGGTGCTAATTCTTACCACAGTCATATGCGCCAGCTTGAGCAGGCTAAAAATGCCTTCCCCAATACGACTCTCGTCGTCGGTGTCACTGGTGACGTCGAGACACATAACCGCAAGGGTCTCACCGTCATGTCTGCCAAAGAGCGTGCCGAGTCGCTCCGCCACTGCAAGTGGGTTGACGAGGTCATTGAGGACTGTCCGTGGATTGTAACCCGCGAGTTCCTCGAGGAGCACCGTCTCGACTACGTCGCCCACGATGACCTCCCCTACGGCGCCGACGAGGGCGACGACATCTACCAGCCTATAAAGGAGGCTGGCAAGTTCCTCGTTACTCAACGCACCGAGGGCGTCAGCACCACTGGCCTTATCACCAGAATCGTCCGTGACTACGAGAAATACATCAGCCGTCAGTTCAAGCGTGGCACCTCTCGCCAGGAGCTCAACGTCAGCTGGCTCAAGAAGAACGAGCTCGATATCAAGCGCCACGTCCAGGAGCTTCGCGATAACATCACGAACAACTGGTCCAGCACCGGACAGGAGCTCAGCCGCGAACTGCGCCAATTCTGGCCCACTAGCCGTCCACAGAGCCCTGCCCGCTTCTCGCAGAGCACCAGTGATCTGGCCCGGTCCCCCACGACCCCCAGCGGCTCCAACTCGAAGGAGTTTGTCACCGGATACGCTCTCGGCCTCGTTGGAGGTGTTCGCTCCTGGATGACCAAGAACCGCCGCACCGTGCGTGATGCCCGACCACCCAGCGACGACGACTCAGAGGAGAGCGACGAGCAGGCGGCAGCCAATGGCAGCCGCAAGGCTTCTCAGAGCCACATTGTTTCTCCCACGCCAACCAAGCCTGCTGCCACCAAGGCCTAAGTCGTTGAACGACACGAAGGGCCTGTGCCCAATTTAACCGCGTCCAGATAGGACGACCACGCATACGTCGACTTCTCGTTTAGCTTCTTTGCTAGTTTCCGTTTGTTTCCCGCTTTTGGCAATGATCACTGCGAACCTCCCATGGGCCACCAAGAAATCGCCAGAACTGGATTTCTCAGTGTCATTGCCTACCCGGTAGCCGCGATGCATCGGGGCATTAGGTCCAAGGCACTGCGTGCCTACAGTTCCCACATGCAGGGTTGTGCAGGGGTGCTGGTGCTTCTTTTCAACGCACAGGGTTGGGATGAGGCACGTGTGCCGTATTTATTCCTTTTTAATATTGTACGGGAAAGGTCACTCAAAAAGACGCTCTTCTAACCTTTGAAGGGGATTTTTCTTATCGTCTACGGAGTTTGAGGCGCCACAATTTTGTTAAGTTTGTTGTCTTTTGGAGGAAATCGGCCGATCAGGTTTATCTTTTGGTTTATCGACTGAATTTGGACTTTTTTGACTCTTGTACGTTTTGTTTCGTATCAACAATACATGTTCGGGATATACTTCTACTTGATCGCCCGCATTGTGACCCCCCAATGTATAGACAAGCAACATTACGTTGCGAACAGTACTTGCCATGTGCAAGAAAGGCACCCTGACACACGTTGTATGGCTGTAAAGAATATCTACACATCTTTGCTCCACTTGGAATCACGATGAGATCACGCTGGAGCGTGCTCAGCTGATGGTACCAAGGGACAATCAGATCAAGTTGCCAAATCTAGTGACTGTGCAACAGCATATATCCAGCCGACAACTTGGATGAGTGCTACTGCCCGGGACGACCAAGAGACATTCTTCCCAAAATAACCTTTCCATTTCCAGTTCCCGAGGCCAAGCCCCGAGAATGACGCACACTCGACTGCTAGCAATTTGGAACGCGCCGGAACAACCGGTAAATGGTGCAATCACAAGCGCAACATCAAGAAACTTGCCAGATCTTTTTTTTGGACATTTCTTTTTTCTCTCTTCTTTTTTTTTGAATAATACTCTTGACAAGTCACGTCCGCCCTCGCACGAGTGTCAAGTTTCAACAAAAGGACAGGGAACCAGACATCGCCAAGAGGACAAAGGCGGCTATTGGTCAAACGACACTACCCAGCACAACCGACACCGTTCCTCCTCGGCGAACGGCTTCCGTCTTATCCGACATCAGACATGTTTACCTTTCCCACGCACAGCCCCAAATCGCGGGGCTCGGAGGTAGGTAGCTGGCAATATAACCCATATTTTTCCTTCTCAACATCAGGGAGCCGAAAGAGCCTACGCGAATTTCATTCCGCATGGCGCCGGCTCACTGGGTCCAAGAGGCTTGGTCTAAAACCAAGCCAAGAAATAGTCCTTTTCTTTGATTTACTTCAGCCGCATCAGTTAGCCCACCTGGGCGTGCCGTCATGAAACAGCTGGTGGCCTTTGCTTGGGATAGACGAGCCTCGTCATTCTTACTTCTTTGGAATAAAAAAGGAACCCCCCCCACCAAAGTCCGAAAGTTTAGAGTACACGAGGCTGGCACGCCTCTGTCCTCTGCTGTGCTGGCGGCGGGATCAGCCTTGCTTTCACCCTCACTCATGTGACTATCCATCCATCCGCCTCCCCCGCGTTACACCGACTCTTGTTTGCTACAGTGATTCACACCTTTCTACTGAAAAGGGCAGCATCCTTCACATCTTGCAGATAAAACTGCAAACAAGACAGAAAAACGGCTCGGGTAGATTGTGTGACACAAGATGGCAGACACAGAGAAACAGTGGTCGGCCAGCCCTCCATCACAGGTGGTGGAGGGGGCGTGTGAGTGCTTGGTGGCTTCAGCTGTGTATCAGTACTGGGTAGGCGCCATTCACCTGGGAGAAGGGAACAATGGCTGAAGCGAACAACAGAGCGCGACAATCAGCCCATTCTTTCCACTCGAGGCCTTTACCTTGTGGCTCTCGAAATGTTTCGTGAAGAACTTGTACAGTGTACTTTGGGTGAGCCTCGTTGACCAGACTCCGTTCAAGGTGGGCGCCTCTGGGTCACCTTTGCGGCTGTTCGGAGACTTTCAGCTTTCGGTTCGTTCAGCCTCTCGAACGCCAGCCAGAGGATTAAATCAGGAGCTTCTGGTAGGGCAAAAGAAGAAATATACGGAGCCCTCTAGTGAACTCTCCGTCGGTCGTATTTTGCGCAAATGATACACTGTTGGCAAGGAGGGGCAGCGGCTTGGAAAGCGGGGGTTGGCCAAGCCCTCGCAGCCCACTTACACGGACGCGGGCGTCATATGCTAAACAGCCCTCTGCTCATGAAATCCGTGCAAGCAATAAAAGCGCCTCCTTTGCGCCAGTTGGTGGTCATGGCTTGGGGGCCTTTCTGCTTTCTTGCATCGCCAGATTGGGGGGTTACATCCCGCTGCTTAGTTGAATCCCAGCATTGACAGGGTGATCGGGAAGCAGCATGGCCCATCCTGCAGGGTGTGAACAAAGAAAACGAGGCGTTTGGCAGGTTTCTCCGAGCCCGGTATGGGATGGCCGTCCAACAAGTTTGAGCGCAGCCGAATATGCCGTGGTGGTGGCTAAATGCGCCCAGCTGAAAGCCAAGAACGACTTTAATGAGCGCCGTTGTCCACGGTCTCGCTCAGCTCAGAGCAGTGTTTGCGGCCAGAGAGACCGACGTGAAATCAATCTGCGTCGTTTGATTGCCTTCTGTACGATATGGGCTGCCATTAATCAGTATTTTGCAAGCCATGCATCACACTGACGCCCACTGACGTCTGACGTGTAAAGTGTTGCCAGCGCCTCCGCCACCATGCAGACTGGCAGGGTCCTAAGCGACACAGAGTTCTTGTCACCAGAAATGAGCATCAGTAGCGCCATTGATAGTTGCGGGCGTTTACCACAGCCAAACTCGAGGTCAATTAAACCTCGGCCGCCGACCGCCGCCGGCCATGGAGCTGTGAGGAGCAGCATTGGCACGCGGGTCTTCATCTCCACAAACATGCCAATACCCGCCGAGACCGATACACGCGCCCGTCCTTCACCAAGCGGAAGCGGGGCAGAGTCATCATCATGGCTGAAATAAACGAGCAAGGAGAAAACTTTCTCGAGAGCCTTGATGACATCAGTCAAGTGTTGGATTGAGAACACAACGGCGCACAACTTCTCCGCGAAGCCATGATAGTGCCAATGCGTGGCAGAGCTGGCATGCTAGGCGGCCCGTCTGCTATGGGAACCAACTTATGGGACATTGCTCATGCAGCCAAGTCATGCCATCCAGCCGCATGGTCTGGGCTGCTTGGCTGGTGACGAGCATGCCGCCGGCTCGTGGCCTGAGTGGTTGGCGGATACGATGTCGCTAGCATGCTGCGTCGGCAGGGACCTTTTGGGGACTGCAAGTTGGTAATACTTCACAATTCTAAGAGGCTGCAGGAAGCTGTTTGCCCGTAATAAGTGACAAGTATGCAGGCAGGTTAATGGCTAGCTGGGACGAGGCAGCGCAGGAAATGCGGAGCCTGTATGCGCGGTGTCATGATGGGACGGGTTGGTCGTCTTCTGCAAGTTTTCTGCAGGTTTGCTACTAGTTAGCTACTGACTGCTGCAAGCGGATGCATGGGCTGAGAAGACCGCTCACGAGGGGTGGTCCTCTGCAGTCACCATACGCCGTTAGCGATGCGATTGCGTTTGTCCAGTGCAGGCATGGCGTCGGCGCATCTTTTGTTACAGCTCAGAAAACTCGTTCACTTGCAGGGCGGAGAACAAGCTGCAGCCTGGTTTGCTGTGGTGCGGATCCCGACAGTCCGGTGCTGGAGCCTGAGCCAGCGCGCACACAACGCCACACCAGCTTGTCTGGCTGAAAAATCCTTCGAAAACAAAGGTGTGGCTGCCAGTTTGCTGGTAGAAGGGCAAAGAACAGCACGTATGTAGGAGCAAGGCCAGTCTTTTCACATCGATGGGCACTTTTCTTGAAGCAGCCCAACCAGATGATGGCCCATGATGACCCAAATAAGAGGGTCTCCAGGTAGGATCCCTAATGTCCGATGCCCCCGGCCGAGGCCTGCATCTTGCATTGCAGATGCGAGTTCCTTCGTGCCCGAACTCCGCATGAGCGACTGACGTACTTCTGTGTAACCAACAAAGCTTCAGGCTGGTATGCAGCAAGCAGACAGGCAAATGAGCTCCATGAGGCGGACCTGGCAAAAAGAGTGGCGGTCAGCGCCGTCGCACCGTATTGTGTGACAGGCACTCCATCCTAGCAGTCTGGCGATTCGGATGGAGCGAGCGGTGCGGGCGTTGGGTATTAACAAGGTGTAAAACGGAGCGAGTCGGTTTGGCAGACACTGTGGCTCCTCCCAGGGGCAAGGGCGCATGCTGTCGAGCCTCGTGGTTAGAGAATGATGTTCATCTCCACACCAAAAAGAGCAACAGGCCGGCGGTTGAGCGGGGGAATATGTAACTGGTCCCTCGTCTCGAGGCATGTCGGAGGAGGGCCTCGATTGACAGGACATGGCTGCGTCACGAGGCGCGAACGGGGGCGGGCAGGACAGAGCTTTGGGGGCGACGGGCGTAGGCGTGCTGGTCGCTGCGTGCGTGCTTCATCTTGATTCGGCTGCCGATCTCTGACTTGCATTTGTCCGAGGGCAAAGAGGGCTGGACGAGGCGTCAGGTTGGCACATGCTTAATAGGGCACGGTACTGTGTTTGCTGATCCGTCAAGGGGCGGCTAGGACCAGCTAACAACGAGCCAGGTCAGCACGTCATGGAACAACTAAATGTACGGAGCAGTTAAATTTACTAGTGGCACGAACATCGAGCGACACGCTCGCCCCTTGCTGGCCATGACAGTCGGTTAACTGTGGTGCGCGGGCAGGCTTGGTTGGGTCTGGGGTTAGCGGTGTGATGGCCTTTGAGAGGAGGTCGCACGTCGCTGGCTGCTTGGCAAGCGGCAACGACCATGAGGAAGAAGACATACCAGGTATCGTAGGCAAGCCAGGCAATTAAGCAGGGCCACTGAGCGGCGCGCACCCGGTCGGGTTAGGCAGGCCGTTGGCTATTAGGGCCCCCAGTGGAGAGCGACGCCGAGCTAAGAGCGGGCGCTGTTTCTTGCCCAACGCAGCATGCCCAGGGTCAGCTCAGGCCAGCCACAGCTGTAAGAGCTGGGCAAAGACTGCATCACTGCAAGTGGTCTTGACGCTAAAAAGCGGCGACGCAATGCTACCTAATAAACCAACTCGTAGCGATAAATAGTGTTGAGGATGCATCCAGGCTGTCGTTTGGAGTGGGCGCAATGTTGAATGGTCACAACTCCAGCAGCCTCGTCTGCCCGCCCCCACAGGGGGCCGTTGTCGCCGGGGGACGCTCAGACTTTGTTCTTGCCACGTGCAGGGTTTGAGCTCGAGGTACCTAGAGTGCCAAGCTCCAAGCCTGCCGCCTCACTGCTTGCCCCAGTGGTTCTAACTTCTCACTGACACGGTGACACGATCCAGTGAAAACCGCTGCCAACCGGGCACGGCCAAGGCACTTGGCTAGACAGGCTGATGATATTTACTGCCACAAAAAAACTACGCTCACTCTATTGTCATGCTTTCCAGAGACACGACGTTATCCAAACCTAGATCTACGGCAGAATGGCTGTAACCCATTATATTTGCGCGGGCTAAGCAGCTGGCCAGCCCTGCCACTCATCACCTTTGTCCTCTGATCCTCGTTGCACTGCACAGTCGATGCGACCTGACTGCTCCGTACCTAGGTACCTTCCTAAATATTGAGCCCTCGCTTATTACCCAGCTTGTCGTGCTGGTTGGTGGGATTTCCCCCCACGCCCAGCTCAGGACCTGACGGCGCCGGGAGCGGGAGCCACCCCGAACCAGGCTGGCTAGCTGGCTTCGAGACTCGTTCGCTGGACACAGCGGCCGAAATCACTGCATTCGGGCAATGAGTTGCCTGCCGCGCTGCCAGTGACAATGCTGTTCTGTGACGTGACCAGGTGCCACTTCGGCGACCTCGCGCAGCTCCGCCTGTAAGTCGTGTCTGAAGTCATCTAATAAACTGGCTGCGCTGGATACCTTTGTTTGTTGTTTGCACATCCTTATCCATCGGCCACTTACGTTTGGCAGATCAAATAACTAGAGCTTTCAGTCTTCACCGCGCCATGTTAATGCCGTGCAAGCCCAGCCCTAGTGCCACGTCTCTCAACGCAGCGTGCCGTTATCAAGGCGATCATCAGCGACAATCCCTACATGATCCACGTCCTTAGATCCTCGCAGCCGTGTGCGTACATGGCAAAATCAGCCAGCATTGGCCAGGGCTCGAATGGAAACATCAGACCGAGAGCCAGCGAGCCGTCGGAGAAAAACCTACTGAAATATTTATGTTTAAACCGTGTTCCTACGCTGCATTGCTTCTCGAGGGAGCTGCGGCCCCCCCGCCACTTGTTGTCTCATCTCGCAGTCTTTGCCACAGGGATGCTGCAGTTAATATGCAGAGAGTCCACACTGTTCATCCGGTTCGCAGATTTGCCGACGACCGACCAACATGTTGCAGCCAGCCCTTGTAGATTGCCAGGGCGGCTTGCATGGCGTTGCTCTGCTGCTCCATCACGCTTGTTCTGCAGCAGCCTGACTCGTCCAGGACCCGGCATGGCGTGCGCCAGAAATCCGTCACACTCACATCCTGCTGGTCATATGTACGGGCAAGACGGGCAAGACGGAGCACTACGGACGCCATGCCAACAACACATCCCACACTTTGGCCCCCTGTCAGCCAGGCTCGGACCTCAGCGAACGAACGAACACCTGGTGGTGCTCTACCCAGCGCCGCTCACCACTCCTCCGTGTCCGTGTGAACCACGGACGCTGCCTCTTTTAGGCTGCTGTGTATGTAACAAGACCAGTTCTCCCGCTGTCAGCAAACTAGGAAACGGCACAATTTTTTTTAGTTAGCTTGCCCGGACACAGTCCGGGCTGGTATTACTGGCCGTCAAGGCTGGCCGGCCCAGCCAACCACTTAAGCTACGACACCACGACACGACAAATGGCAGCGCGATTGCGGGTTGTGCCCACCAACCCAGCCCAGGATGGGTGTGCACCCAGCGCGCGCGTCAAGCTCTCCCAGGAATACTCAGTGTTTACCAGTCCAGACTAGCTAGGAGCCTAGTCAACTAATTTTGTCCGGCTACTGATGCTCACGACATGCGAGGCATCACACCCCTCAACCCCATCAGCGACCAAATGCCATCTACAGTATCGCGCCGTCTGCCTCTCCTACCGCGTCGTCTTTCCAGCTCTTGTCCGTCGCCCGCAACGCCATGCTCCATCCCAACGTCTCCCGTGCGCGCAAACCGTTCGTCTAGATGACCTTGTTGGTAGGGCTAGTCAACACGTGGTGGGCTCTTTTTCAGACGAGGCTTCCAGCTTGGGCTGTGCCATGTCCACTGCTGCCACACCACACCACCAGCTTCTCCTCAATCTCCTCACCCTCTCACCCTCACCCTGGCCTTGGGGGGTGTTTCGTGTCCACGGTGCTTGTTCCCCCACTCAGCTTCACCAGAGCTATCCCTGTTCGTTTTCTCGGCCTTTGTCACTGGTACACAGCCATGTTCGTTGGCTTCACTCGCTCGCTCCAGTCGCTCTCACTGCGCCGCCGTCTGCGCGCCCCCCCGCTGGCCGCTGGCGCCCATTGTGGCTGCCCGCGCGCTGACGCTCTTCATGCCTACGTCCCGTTGCTGCCACACCCCAAGGATTCTGGGGGCTGCCGTTGCGCCGCCGCAAATGTATCCTGTACATGGAGACCATGCCTCAGCTCTCGCTAACATGGTCCAAATGGACGTGGGTCACGGCGGTTCCATACGCCTTCGCTGGGAATTCCATCCAACACCGCAACTCTGCCTCCTCCCTGCGTGCCCAGCCTGGAATAACTTCTACTTGACCTCATTTCTTGTAATCTTTAAATCCGTCGCGATCCTCTGCTTCGTATTCCACCCCCTCCCCTCCCCTCAGATGGCATTTGTGTACGACAGCGGTTCTGCTCTGCCATTATTCTTGCTACTAACACGCGGCTGACCCAGCTTTCTGTGTAACCAACACTGTTTGGCACGAGCCAACCTGCGAGCCGCCTTATTTTGGCCGCCAACCCAACAGGACCAACCAACGCAAGACTTTTCTTCTCATCAGTAAAAGAAGCCTAGCTTGTGGTCTCTGCCATCAAATACAGGACAAGCATCTGCCACTTTCTCGCTTTTGGCCGGTTCAAACAACTTCCGTTGGTAGCTGTCCTCGGGGCCATCTCGCTATCGCCATCGCAAGCTGTCGATATTGCACCCTGTCGACTCGCGCAGCATGGCCAGCCTCAAGAATATCATGAACAACGTCGACGACGACTCTCAGCCCCGTAGCTCGTCGTCAAGAACAGTTCCGCACTCCTCGCCGCTCCCCAGTTCGAGCTATCCCGCCTCCTCTGAATTATCCATGCACAACCAACCATCACCATCCGACTACTCTCGAGGTGCTTCTCCGCACAGCACGTACTCACCGACCTCCGAGTCCTCTGCCCCTCGCCATCTCCAGCAGCATCCCCCCTTTCCTGGTGTTCGCCGGGAAAGTGGTAGCAACGAGCCCATGGGTTATTCGTATTCGCACGGCCAGCCGTACGGTGCCGGCCACGACATGCGGCCAGTGATGCCAGGCAGCAGCATGGGCGAGCCTGGCGTTAAGCTGACTCCGATAACTGGAAGGGTGAGTCGAGCCAAGAAGGGCGTCCCGGTCCATACATGCGAAATGTGCCGTCCGCCAAAAACATTCACCCGCGCCGAGCATTTGAGACGACATCAGCTCAGCCACCAACCGCCCGAACTGGCTTGTAGTGTTCCCGGCTGCAATAAAGTCTTTCATCGTAAAGACTTGTTAGACAGGCATCAGCAGAGACATGAGCAGGACGACCGGCTGGCATCAGAGGACCCACGACTTCACGGCACTTCCCCACGACGACACGGCCAGAGCTTTGGTAGCTCTTCGCCATCCAGGACGATGCAGATGGGCTCATACGGCGCGCCAAATTCGTCCCACAGTCCCATTTCGAGCACGCCCAGACACGATGCATCTGGCCACAGCACCTGGAGCTCTGCTAGCCGACCTTTTGGCCACACATTGCCGCCACCCAGAATATCCGCAAGCCCTCAGCAATACTATGCGCAGAACCCTCAAAGTCGCTATTCTGCTGACTCGACCCGCCGATCACAAGCAGTTTCTCCTCCGAGTAATGGCATCCAGCAGGTGGTCAGCGTCGTGAACAGAGCCAACCACAAGACCCCAGAAGCAGGCCACGACTTCTACATGTCCGATGGAGACCAATCCAACAGCCCTGGTAAACATTCATCTGCAACTGGGAGCTCATACTCCACGCCATCTGACAGTTCGAACGATCGATCCAAGCGCGCGAGATCTTCCAGCAGCGACTGGAATTCTTCTACGGCACAGTCTGCTGCATCGCCAGGTGCACCATTCAACACGGGAATAGGCGCACTGACCAGCTCCGGGTTCGGCTTCAACACAACTTCGATTGGCTTTTCCATGCCCAAGCAAGGTATGCGAGGCTCGTTACCTATTTATGGCTATGAGGACGAGTCTATGATCCCTGGCAAACCCCTTCTCACGAACACGGCCATAAGAACGCTGCCTATGCCCTCTGGTGCCGGCAGATCTGCTGGTGTTGTCATGGCCGCGCCCCCAACAGTTTTCCAGGAACGGATGATATCACCTCAACTTTCCGCAACTCCCCCGGGTATGCGCTTCATTGATCATTTCGCGCCGCAGGGCATGCCGATTTTGCCATTAAGCCAAACTGTTCGTGAGGCCGTGCCAGTCTACCTCGAGGTATACTGGAACAAGGTACACCCCATGTATCCGATCATCCATCGATCTACTTTCGAAAAGGCCCTCCAAAATATGTCTGATGCAACGGATGTTCTACAATGCGCCATGGCGTCCGTCGCAACACAGTTTCTTGGACACGAAGACCATAGGATCAACGGCAGCCAGCTTCACTTCCATGCGGCCTGCAAACTCAAAGCAGTAAGCGTCAAAGTCTTTTCAATATAGCTTGGTAGTGTTAACATGTACTAGGAAACCGATGCTGATCCTTGGTCAATCCAAACAATGCAAGCTGTGCTTTTGTCGGAGTATTATTTGCGCTTCCGGGGTCGCGACAAAGATGCTCTCCAAACCTCTGACTTATTCACACTTCTCTACCAAAAGGTGCGTTGTAGATTTGGAGATTCCTTGTCGCTGGGCTAATCAATCAAGCAGGCTCATCACCAGGTGTCGCTACTCTCGGGAACCGCAGTCTTTGGCCGACCAGACACGTGGGAGGCATGGGTCGAAGACGAAGCCCACCGGCGACTTCTTTCTTCTTGCTTCCTACTCGACATCCATTGCATGCGCTACTTCGAACGTGCCCCCGTGGCTGTGTTAGGACTGGACTATTCATCGCCTAGCACTTTGGCTATCCCTCTCAGTGCCAACACCACCGAGCTTTGGGAAGCCTCTAGTCCGGAGTTATGGTCCAAGCTAAACCCTCAGTGTCCACGGGTCAGCGTCGGAATGGTAATTGCGCAAGGATACAAACCGCTGGATATCGAAGAGTCGTCGCCATTCGATGCGTCCGTTCTTCTGGCAGCGTATTCCCTGCAGTTTCCCGCACGACAAAACCCAACCCGCCTTGATTTGATTCAAGATCTTTCTGGAGTCGACATTAGCCAGATGAATGTCTTGAACTTGTTTGCGCACTCGGCTGTCGCCAACACTTATCTGGCTCTCCATTTCACTCCCTTGCACGTCGCCCTTTCTGTATCGGGCGACAGCTGGGTGTTTAATAAAAAGGTTCTTCGGCTGGCAGCCTTTACACAGCACCAGAGCCAGCTTTCCAGATGGCGCGACTCTGGGAGTTCGGCTGCTGCTGCCGCGTTTGCTGCTCGAGCTCTCGTTGCGTTCCTAGGTCTTGGGTCTAATGATAAGAGGAATGGGGCAGCATCTGCCTCCCCTTGCAACGATATTTCTGATTTCTGGGGAATCTATGCTTGTGCCCTCATCTGCTGGGCTTTTGGGCATGTTGGTCGAGATGGGAGCGGCGCGTGGAATGATGGAAGCTCCCGGCCGGCCGCTCTACAGTGGCTGCAGAGCGCCGCCAAGATGCATCCGGCGCAGGTTCAGCGTCTTGCCGGTCGACGCAATGCACAAGCCGTGGTGGGACTCGCTCGCGAGGCTCTAGAGCGTGAGCACTTTGGTGGCCGCAGTATTTTAATTTCCGACGCAGTCGGTGTGTTGAGGAAGCTCGAGGACGGCGATGGCTGCAAACGTTTCTAAAATGAGGCGAGCGATGATTTCCAAGGGGCAGCTTTGATTTACTACCATTTTTGTTCATGCGTTGCATCGTTGTCTTTTCTTGTTTTACAAGCCATCATTTGGCGAGGCATCTTGGTTTTTCCCTGCATGCATTTTTCTCTTGGATGGAATTCACAGCACACGTTTATAGACGAACCATGGCAAGCGCAGCCTTTCATGTTACGTGTTACGAGCTCTGATTAACGACTAGTACGAATCAATGATGACCTAATTCCGTACGCAAAATGAAAGAACGTGCTGGAAGGCCATAAACAGAGAAGGAAGCTGCTGGCAGTGCTGCGATGTGTCCGTTTGCTGCCTCGGCAGCCAACGACATCCGCTTGCCGTGCAGACTGCCAAAGGAAGGCGCCTCACCGACCCAACAATGGGCAAGTCCTCATGGTCTGGGAGGAAGGAACTCAGCGCAGTAGGAAACGAGGTTTTAAACAGCTCGCCCCCATCCTGATCTTGTTTTCTCTTCTTTCATTCTACAACATCCATTCTCGTGCTTCTTTATTCGCATCTTTTTGCCATCGTCTTAGCTTTTCCACAGCTTTTATCTCTCCATTTTACCACTGCTACCATTCCATTATACAACATCCAAGCCTTCACCATGCATACCAGCTCGCTTCTCGTCAGCTTCCTCGTTTCGGGCTTCGCCGCCGCCGCCACCAAGTCGTACAGCACCCCCGTGGACTGCCCTCCTCTCGTTGCTGCTTCCACGAGCCGTGTATATGGCCCTCCTGACTATACGGCCTCGACCACCCTGATCGTTCAGCATACCAGCTCCTCCCTTGCTTCCTATGGCGGCCCCAAGGAGTATAACAGTCACTCAGCCCATGGCACCACTTTCACCAAGCTCGGGGGCCCTGACTGCACTACCTCACGCCACCCTCCTACGCCCACCGTGATGACCAGCACGAAAAGCTATGAGACTGGCTCCACGACCGTCCACAAGGAATCCCACAGCCTGCCCTGGGGCGGCATCAGGACCTCCAGCACCCCGGCTGCTTACCCTACTTATCCCGCTGTCCAGAGTGTTGCAAACCACATCAATGGCCAAGGCCTTTTGATTGCAACTGTCGCTGCTGGTCTCTGCCTCTTCCTGTAAATGGGAACGACCCTGACAGTCGGAAAAGTGTGGAGGAATAATGGATTGATGGCAAGGTTGGGCTACGGGATAATGGTGAATGCGTATTGGGCAATAGACTATTGTTAGTCAAGTACTGGGTGAAAAACTCAACTGCGTTTCGTCTCCGCTACGTGAGGATCTGCTTGGTTGTGGCGATGCGTGACTGTAAGCCGCAATACCACTTCGGCAAGGGAGCAGAGTCACCCGTATTTTGGTCTTAAATTGAAGTATATTCAAAGTCGTAAATCGTCGCGGTATATCACTACATGTGCGCCCACCACCGCACATGACGCTTTTGCTTTCTCATTATATCATTACATTACAAGCAACCACCGCGGCGGCAACAGACAGCGTCATGAGCATACTGGCAACATTTACCACGCCCGTATCTTTCTTGGGCTGCTCCTTTTGCACCGAACCTGTCTGGGAGGCCGATGCGCTAAAGCAGCTCGCACTGCCGCAGTCGTAGCCGTTGGGGCAGCAACCCGGACGAGCGCCAGCGTCGGTACCGCACAGGAACCAGCCCGCGGCGCACGTCGACGTTGCCGTCGATGGCACATCCGAGGCGGGAACCACAACCGTCTTGCCGTCAGACACGACCGTTGTTGAGGCCTGCGGCGGACACGAGTGCGTCCGGCAGTCCCGGTCCGTCTGGCAGCATCCGCCGCCGTGTGTGGCCAGACACCCGTAAAAGCCCGTCGGGCAGCCCTCTTGCGTCGACGTCTCGTCCCCCTTTGTTGTTGTGCTTGTTGTCGCACTCGGCTCGCCTGTTGGCCGCCACGGTGCGCCGCCCGTGACGGTACTGCTGCTGCTGCTGCTTCCGCTCTCGGTGACGGTCTCGGTCGTCGTCTTGGTCGTGGGGGTGCGCGACGACGTCAGCGTCACAGTCTGCGTGACGACAACGGTCGAGGGCGCGCCGTCGACCCAGGTCGTGTGCGTGCTGGTGATTGTCGTGGCGGACGACGGCGCGGCGCGGGTGCTCGTCGCCACGACCGTTGTCGCGGTGGCCGACGCGCTGGGCACGCAGCCCATGCCCTGGCAGACGTAACCGGGTATGCAGCACCCGCCGCCGAGGTCGGCCGGGCAGCTCGTGGCGTCGGCCGGGCAGGCGCCCACGCGCTGGCCGCCGCACGAGGAACCCTGCGGGCAGCACGCGATGCCGCCGACCGAGGCGTCGTCGACGGCGGTGCACACGGTGCCGTCCTGGCAGCACTTGTTGGGCTGGCCGATGGTGGCGCAGCCGCTCATGCCGCTCGGGCAGGCGGCGGCGGCGGTGGCGGTGCTGCGGCGCTGTAGCAGAGCGAGGGCCACGTCGGCGGCGCGGCGCAGTGCAGCGTGCTCGTTGCTCTCGGGGCGATGGTGGTGCCGCGCAAAGGCTGGGCGGTAGGGCCGCAGCTGCGGTTGTGATAAAGGGAGAAGGCTGGCGTCTTGCGCGGCGAGGAAGCGGTGCGCGGCGAGGGCGGCATCGTCAAAGCTGAGAGCGGCAAAGGCGAGGTGCTCTGGGAGGATTTTCTCGTTTGCGTCGGGCGCGAGCTTGCGGAGGGCGGTCGGGGAGCGTTTGGCGACGGCGGCGGCGGAAGAGGCTTGCAGGACGATGGCTAGTAGAGATGTAGGTAGAAAGAGCATTGTGCCAAGCTGTGTCAGGCTAGACGCCTCCTCTTTGGCCGTTTGTGACCCTGGACTCTGTTCGAAAAGCAGACGTTGGCTATAAGTGACGTACTCGCCAGATGCTTGAGCTAGGCTGATGGTACGTGTTGCAGGTGCAATGAATTCGTGGTATCGTTAGAAATAAGTCGCTAAGAATGAATTGGCAGGAATAAATAAATGCAAATTGATAAGCAACAAACAATTGGTTAGAGTGTAGGGAGAAGAAAAGCTGCGACGAAAAGAGGTTCCGCATAGCTTTTGGGCATCCAGTCAATAAATAATACTGGTGGCTGGGGTGATTTAGCGTCCCCCACCACGACGTCCGGGATATATGCTCATAACGGCAGCAGTAACTTGCACATTGCTGAAAATCCAAGTATCTTGACTTGGTCCGTAAATGAATCCGATTGGAAAGTTTGATCAAGAGATTGGAAGATTTACATGGTGTGCCTTGGTGTCACTGCTCTGGAGCTCCGACTGGAATGTTGCCATTTTTAGACAGCTGCAGTTGACAGTGGAGATGCAGATCTGCGACATGGCGTAGAAAAATTGGAGGCGCAGAAGTATCGTCCATATTCGAGGTGTGTGTAATTCCGCGACGCTATATTATTCTTAATGGTACATGATTTTATAGTACATTGTGTGGTCACATGCTCATAGTACAATGTCATACATGACGCTCAAAACAGCGCCTCTGATTTATCCTCCTTGTCCCCTCTTCGCGCCGCAGCCATGCCGTCAAAGGGGCTCTCCGGTGTCTTCACCTTGGCGCCCTTGATAAACGCATGGGCCAGCAGCGCGCCGGCGACGCTCACGTTGAGGCTGTCGATGCAGCTGTCGGGCACGACGCGCGGGATCGACAGCTCATAGTCGGCCGCGACCTTGATGTGGCGCGGCAGGCCGTGGCCCTCGTTGCCGAGCACGAGGATGCAGGGCGCGTCGAGCAGCGGGCTGCGCTGCTCGACGTCGTCGGTCGACACAAACTTGTCGCCGTGCATGCGCGCGAGCTTGTCCTCGGGCGGCGCGACGGCCGCGTACGTTGCCCACCCCGCGCTCCTGGACCTTGTCAAAAAGTCGGCGGGCGCGTCAACGGAAAAGAGCGTGATTTCCTCGACGGCGCCCGCGGCCGACTTGAGCACCACGGGCGTCAGCGTCGAGGAGCCGCGCTGGGTGATGCCGACGGCGTCGATGCCGAGGTAGCTGGCGGTGCGCAGGAGCGCGCCGAGGTTGCCCGGATCGAGAATCTCGTGGAGGAGCAGCACCAGCGGCCGCGGGGTGCGGCCGCTCGGGCGCGAGATGAAGGTGGTGGTGCCGTTGATGGCCTCCTCCTCGCGCGTCTGGTGGCCGCGCGTGATGTGGAAGCCGGAGCGGTCCGTGGTGTCTTCCAGCGGGCCGAGCGCCGTCACGGGAATCTGCGGCAGCGGCGACGTCTCCAGCACGAAGCCATTGTGCGGCCGGCCCACGCTCATCTTGTCCATGAGCCGCTGCTGGTCGTTGGGCACAACCGTGACGGGGATGCCCCGGCTCTCGGCCAGGCGGATCATGGATTGGTTGTAGTGCGAGTCCAGGCGGTTCTCACCGCCATAGACGTAGAGATTGTATAGTTTTCGTCGGGACTGCTCGAGAGCGGCCCTGACCACGGATCGGCCGTAGAGGAATTGCGAGGCTGCTGTTGTGTATTTGATTGCCATGGGCATCATCTTGCGAGGGGCGCTGGAGTGTTCGGCAGAATCTCTGTCGCCATCAGGCCATCTGTCGCGTGATTGTCCATCTGGTCGCTGCTGTGGCCGACTGTCGCGGGGTCGATCGCGATCAGACGATTGTCTGTCCCATCCTTGCCGTGACGTTGATACAGCACTCCCTCGTGCTCGACCTCCACTGATCGATTGCCTATCCCATCCCTGTCGCGGCTGCCTGTCCGTGTCTCGAGAGTCGTTCCGACGGCTTGGTCGCTCGGAGCGAGAACTGTCCCATGATCGAGGTGCTTGTCCATCAACATCTCGGGAGTGGTTTCGACGAGTCGGGCGATCAGGCCGAAGGTCGTCTCGTGGTCGTGGTCGTACAGGCTGCTGGAGGCTATCGACGGGTACTTCGTCCTTGAGAACACCATGCTTGAGCTGGTAGACAAGGCTAGTTTTTCCAAAATCCTTCTCGGGATTTAAAAATCGTTTGCGGCGCGATTGTGGCCCCTCCTCCCCTTCTTGTTCCTTCAGCCGCTCGCGCTCCTTGCGAGTCAACTTCTTCCGCAGCTTGGCCTGCTGGCGCGGAGAAGCAGCCCCAGCCATTGCGCGCGCCGTCCTTTCGCTTCGACTGCTGTCATCCCGCCGACTTGATTTCATGCTCTGCTCGAGGGACGAGTCGTTCCGCGGCCGGACGGAGCCGTACTGTACCCTGTCAGACCGGCGCAGTCCGCGGTGGATGGCTGACAGACTGGCATGTCGGACAGCTGCCAAGGGGGCAGCCACTGGAAGCCGAGAAGTGCACCGCAAGGCTAATTGAATGGGAACGGCATGACCGCTGCAAAGAAGGCGATTCATTGCATAATGCGACGAGTTTCTGATAGTATGAAAGGAGCGCTAATCAGAAAGTCACATTCATGCAAACAGCTAGCTTCCTGAAACATTTGCGATTGTGCATATTTTCTGCCGCATCAATTACAGGGGCATCACCAGGCGGTCAGCAGCAAAATACTTGCCTTGGCACTGGGCTGTTGATGGAGTGGAGCCCCTGGCAGTTTGAGGGAACGGGTTTCGCGCGTGCTGGCAGCTGCTTTAGCGTACCTTGACAGCTGTAATAAAGTGGCGAGTGCCCTAGTGCTGTAGCCTTTGAGTGGAGCGCGACGTGAACCAATTCAACCTGGACTCAGATCTATTCACCATTGCAACTCACATGCTTCGTCTTGTCGCCAATGACTCTCGCCCAAGGATACTTTGCATGAGATTTTATAATTGGACTATGCAGCAATGAGCCATCTCGACGGCCTCGAAGGTCTGGAAGGCGCCTTCGATGCGTTTGATTGGGTGACGCGTGATGGCGCCTTCGACGCTGCCACGGCTGGCGTGGCTTTGGAGCATATGAATATGGATGATGATTTTCATGAGAATGCGCAGAACGCAATCGCCGCAGACGATGTTGCACAAGAGCCTGTGGATTATGAAATAAGTCAAGCCGAGCCCCCAAATATTCAGATTCAGGACGTTGCAGCCAGTGCCGATGACGCCGAACAAGCCACTGTCGCGGACAATGGTGATCAGGAGCGTATTGACGAAGAGCAATCTGAAGTCGAGCCCTGGGTTGCTCAGCATGGTGATGTTGCGGCCGATTCAGATGCCACAGAGGGCCCTTCCCCCACCATCGTCGAGCAAGAAGAGCCTACCGATGATTCTAAGGATAACTCCGCCGCGAATGCCGAAATAGAACTCAGTCGAGATTCTGCGGCTCAAGGAGACTTGATACAAGATAGGGCTCAGCGTGGGGAAGACGAGGCATTCCTAGCTGATGGTCTGCTGGCCGGGTCACAAGACAACATTGACGACAGTGCCGAGTTTCCAGCACATGCACCTCTATTGGAAGTCGAACTGCCCACTCTACCTGACTCCTTGGTCGAAGACTACTCCGTCGTTGTATCGGAAGTAGTGGATCATATACGCGGCGAAGCTGTGCCTGCCGACTCCTACCACGTCGAGTTTACTGATGGACGCGTTGAAACCGTGAGTTCATCTTGCTCACCCACCATGCACCTCCGCAGCACACCGATATCACATTGTCACTCATAATCACCGTCAGTTCAATGCATGACCTTTTCAGCTTTGCGCTTCTCGGCGGAAGAACAAAACGCTCCCCACCTCTATTATGCACACACTTCGCACATCACAAACTTCATCTTCTCATACACTTTCTCTCATTCCATGCCACCGACCCTCTGCGTTTTGGGCCCCTTTTCTTTTCTCATCACAGCTATCTGACAACATCAAGATAACTCACGACTCCCTTCTCGAATTGAGAAACGGTCAATCTGCTCTAGACGAGTTTTTGGATCCTTTCAACATGTCCGACAATCCCAGAAAGCGAAAACATGAAGGCAACGACTGGGACTCTGATTATGAGTCAGGACCAGGCGGACTCCAATCCGATGCCATGGAGTTGGACGGAGACGAGAGCGACGACTCAGTGGAGCAATTCACTCGGCGTTCTTCTCGGCGAGCATCGCAGAAGCCAAGGACTCTCATCACACGAAATCGAGAGCCTGTGCAATCCGACGATGAGGTCGATCGACAATCTCGCCCGTCCAGGTCATTACGGCCCCGCGCTAGTAATCCATCCTACTACGGTCCAGAAGCTGAGCGTGAAGCTCCCGAAGCTCGAGATAAGGGCGACGACGACTTTATGCCTGTCATTTCTGACTTGGCACCACCAAAGAGGGGTAGACGTCCTACTCGAGGACGTGGCAAGTCGTTTGCTACCCGGAAAAGGCCATCAGGAGCAGGCTCCGACATCGAATTTGAGCCCCTCAGGAGATCTTCGCGAGCAACAAAGAATGTGCAGGGAATGGTCGACGAATTTAATTCGGACGAGGATTTCGAATCGATGGCCGTGGTGAAAGAGCGTGGCGCGCCCAAGGTTATCTCGGTGAGGGAAATGTTTCAGCCCATCGAGCCTGACGCTCCGTTTGCTGTCGCTCACATGCAGAAATGCCATGTTTGCGCGGGCTCCAAGCAACGAGGTCAACTCATTTATTGCCAAGGGTGCAGTCTTACTTTTCACAAATCTTGCATTGGCCTTCGCAGCTCTCGAGAGCATATGGTCACCAAAGTCGACGAGGATTCCTTTGTTCTGCAGTGCAAATTCTGCGTCGGTGTCTACACTTCCAAAGATGACAACGCGCCGAAATACGACTTGTGTCAGCAATGCAGATTGCCAGGTCTCTCTTGCTCGGCATTCGCGCCAAAACGTACAGCTCGTCAGGAAGAGAAGATGCGCGAGGAGAACAGTGGAATTGACCCCGTGGCGCCCGTGAATCGTGACCTGATCAACAACAGTGAGAACGTTCTGTTCCGCTGTCAATCATGCCATAGAGGCTGGCATCATAATCATCTGCCACCACAAGAGGGTGTCCAGTCAGATGTCGGCAGCGCTTCTACGAAATGGCGCTGTTCAGAGTGTCTTAGCATGACACACAAGATTCATCGCCTCGTCGCGTGGCGCCCAACTAAACCCTATGCGCCGGTCAAGGGAGAGCGAGCCCCTTCCTGGCAAGATATTCCGGACGACGAAATAGAATACCTCGTCAAATGGGAGACCAAATCTTACGCCCATTGTACTTGGCTTCCCGGTGCTTGGGTCTTCGGCATTGCTGCAGCCCTTTCTCGAAAGGCTTTTGGAAAACGTGATGCGGAACAAAGTCTGCTGAAAATGACTGAGGGAGACGCGATTCCGGAGGAGTTTTTAGCGCCAGACATTGTTCTCGTCGCCAAGATGGACTCCGCAGCACCCGCCCATCGCTCCAGAGAAGAGATGCTGAGCAACATCTCACATGTCCGCCGCATTTTTGTCAAGTTTCAGGGTCTTGGCTACGAAGACGTCGTCTGGGACACACCTCCGACGCCAGATATGACTGCTCTTTACCCCGCTTTCATAGAGGCTTATGGCGAATACGTCAATGGAAAGTATTTTGAGCAGGAGACGCAAACAACTATCCGGAAACGTGTCGAAGATTTCAAGCATGAAGAGTTTACAGAGCTGGAAGCCCAGCCCAAAGGAATCCGCCGAGGCAAGTTGATGGGATATCAACTGGAGGGCCTAAACTGGCTTCTTGAAAATTACCATCATAGCCGCAGCGTTGTCCTGGCCGATGAAATGGGCCTCGGGAAAACGGTGCAAGTTGTGAGCCTGGTGACGAGTCTGGTGCAGGATAATCCCAAGGTTAGCTCTTCTCTGCGCCAAAGACGTTGCACGCTAACATTTCTAGTGCTGGCCCTTCCTCATTGTCGTTCCGAACGCGACCTGTCCCAACTGGCGGCGCGAATTCAGACAATGGGCACCAGACCTAAGAGTCGTTGCCTATCATGGAGGCAAGGAGTCCCAAGAACTCACATACCGCTATGAGCTCTTCCCTGAGCACGGGGGCAGCATGCGAGCTCACGCCGTCATCATGTCGTATGATTCAGCCCAAGATCCCAGAACTGCAGGACTTTTTAAGCCAGTCAAGTGGGCTGGATTGGTTGTGGACGAAGGGCAGCGTCTCAAGAATGATCAGAATCTTCTTTATCAAGCTTTGCGTGGCATGAAGATACCTTTTCGTCTCTTGCTTACCGGCACGCCGCTACAAAACAACAAGCGCGAGCTGTTCAATTTGATTCAGTTTATCGATACAACGCAGGATGCCGCAAAGCTTGACGAGGAGTTTGATGTTCTGGACAAAGAGACTTTGCCTCGACTACACGACAAAATCAGGCCGTATTTCCTTCGGCGCACCAAGGCCGGCGTGCTCAAATTCCTTCCTCCAATGGCCCAAATTATCGTGCCGGTTACCATGACGGTTGTCCAGGAGAAGCTGGCAAAGAGCATCATGTCCAAGAATCCCGAACTCATCAAGGCCATATTTGCGGACAGCAAGCTTAAGCGCACCGATCGAGGCAGTCTCAACAACATCCTCATGCAACTGCGCAAGTGTCTTTGCCACCCTTTCATGTACTCTGAAAATATTGAAGAGAGACATCATGACCCTGCCATCATGTTTCGCAATCTTGTCGAGGCTTCTGCAAAATTGCTTCTTCTCGAAATTATGCTACCCAAGCTCAAAGAGCGCGGCCATCGAGTGCTCATCTTCAGCCAGTTCCTGCAGCAGCTCGATATCATAGAAGATTTCCTGATCGGCATTGGCTGTGGATATAGAAGGCTTGACGGTGGTATGTCGAGTCTCGAAAAACAAAAGCGAATCGACGCCTTCAACGAGCCAGACTCGCCTCTGTTTGCCTTTCTGCTCTCCACGCGCGCTGGTGGTGTCGGTATCAATCTAGCTACTGCCGATACCGTTATTATAATGGACCCCGACTTTAACCCGCACCAGGACTTGCAAGCTCTTTCTCGAGCGCATCGAATCGGACAAAAGAACAAAGTTCTTTGCTTCCAGTTCATGACGAAAGACTCGGTTGAGGAAAGAATTGTACAAGTCGGCAGGAGCAAAATGGCCTTGGACCATGCTCTCATCGAAAGCATGGACGACGACGAGCTAGAAGGTGCTGACCTCGAGTCTATTCTCAAGCACGGTGCCTCTGCGCTGTTTAATGACGACTACCAAAAAACAAAGATTGAGTACACATCGGCAATGGTGGACAGTTTGCTCAACAGATCACAGATGGAGCAGGCCAAGGTGGAAGAAGAAAACCCCTCCGGAGAGACCCCTTTTGCGTATGCCCGTGTTTGGGACTCTGACAAGGTTGGGTTCGAAAGCCTACCAACAGCCGAGGCCGAGGCGCCCGTGCCCCTCAGTTCTGGTGTATGGGACAAAATCATCGCACAGAGAGAAGAGGAGGCTCGCCGCAAGGCAGAAGCCAATCGCGAAGTTCTTGGCAGAGGTGGCCGACGTCGCACGGTATGTTACTCCTGGACCACTATGGAGAGCAATAACTAACTCATGGCTAGAAAATCGACTACACATCAAAGGCGGGTGCTCAGAAGGAGGACGCCGAAGAGGGAGCATCTAGTGATGGTGAAGAGTTTTCCGCAGGCGACAGCTCCAGCGAATCCGAGGAAGAACCCGCGCTTACAAAAGGTAAAAGCCGCCGCAGAAATCCAGCACAGCTACCCACCCCCTCACCGACCCCAACCAAGAAGAAGACGACCAAGGAAAGAGAAGTTAATCGTACGCCCATACAGAAGAGCAAGAAGCCGGCCACCGCGAACTCGCAGAGCAAACAAAAGCGACCCAGCGCCCCGCCCAAGTCGAGCGCATCCAAATCACAGCGATCCCCTCCAGGCTCAAGGGGCCAATCAAAGAAAAAATCGCCCGAGGCCCGCACGGCGTCGTCGGGGCCCAACCAGGCGGCAAATTGCAACCTGGCACAAACGCCGCCGGTGGCCACGCAGCAGGCCAGCAAAACAAGCGGACTGGCCACGCCGCCAGCGTAAAGAATTCAGTGACTGCAGCTCTGCCGGCATCTGCGCAGAAGTCACTTGTTCCGAATGAATTCTGGCACTACGTGTCTCGACTAGCATCGGAAGTGGAAATCCGGATGGCCATTGACGAAGTGGCCCGTAACAAAGAGCCACGAGCAGTCAAGCAGATACGGCTCTATGCCTTGCATGAAAGGTTGCGCCAGGCGTCTGCGGATGGGAGTTTTGCTTATAGATGATTGTTTGCAAAGAAAAAGAAATGTCTTGCTTTATAAATAGCTGGCTGGGGCGTGAATCGGTGATGAGCTGCGGATGAATCCTGGCATGGAATTTGATTATGTGCTTGGCTATTGTTTCATCGACTTTGCTTTATCGTATCCCATAAAAAGATATTGCCACTTTCCCTTTGAGCTTTGAGCATTAACATTGCCCGGCCTGACGTTTGCCTCACAGTGGTCCGCCTGCAGCCAGCCAGCCTAGGCAGCCATGCGTGGCGAGCCGTGTCAAATGCCCAGTGACATGCATGTCGTGTCGTGCGGTGACTCCTTTAATGTGACTTGTATTTGACGAACTCTTCTGTTTTATGTTTGGAACCCATTTCCTGTGCTGCTACACAACCCTTTTTTTCCTGCGTTTATCATACAACATCATACAGCGGGCGCTCTGTGGCTTGTGTCACGCTTGCCAGCTCTCGGACCAGCGCGAACGGAAGTGCCCAGCGCAAAGACCAGCTCAAAGGCCTTCGACGAGACAGTCAGTCCTTTGCATTGTACTTAAAAACTGCATCAAACGCACTTCCGTCGTTCTTGCATCCTTCCTGTCACCGAAACCGTTCACGACATGGCATTCTCCAACACCACGACTGCTTCGCTGCCCGAACCAGCCCCATACACGACAACACCGCAGCCGAGAGAGCAGCACGTTGGCTACAACATGAATAGAATCTGGAATGCTCAGCACTCTTCCCAAAGCTCGCCGGGTGACAGTGCCTCGCTAAGCTCGCGAGGGAGCACCCAGCAAGAAGGGGTTGGCAGCTCGACTACTGCCAGCCAGCACACGGCGTCCTCATCGCGAGCAAGCTTTGGCTCCAACTTTGAGTCGCTACCAGTGGGCGCCGGACTCCCAAGTTATGCGTTTGACGGATATACATCAGCTGCTTACTGCTACTATCTTGACCGCGGCAACGGCCAATTTACACGTCTGATTCCTGCGGATATTCTACCTCCGATGAAGGGAGTTCCGCTACGAGAGGAGGAGCATGACGGCATGGTCATACTTCAACCGCTCGAAAAACTGCATCTCCAGAATTCAAAGGAACCCCATCGAGTATGTACCCCAAAGGTAAGCCAACCCTGCAACGACTGAGTATCGGTGATTGATGTTGGTAGCAGCCTACGCCTCTGCCGGACAATCTACAGGTAATCATGCCTCGCACCTTGTTCCTATGACTTTTTTGCTAATAAAATGGGTGCCAGAACCAGATCGACTGCATCGTTGCCACGAGCCCCAAATCGAGCAGAAAGGTCAAGATATACTGCGACAAGTGGATTCACGAGGGCGTCTGCGCTTTCACGCAGCAGGGCTGCAAGTTCAAGCACGAGATGCCGCAGGACGAAGCCACGCAACGATCACTCGGTCTCTTCCATGGTTTCCCGGCGTGGTGGAAGAAGCGTAGCGAGGAGCAAAATTCGCCACGCCGAGGCCGGGACACTGGTTCACACTCGACCTCGCCAGCGCGCATGGGGCCTGCCACGCCACATCTAGGCAACAGTGAAGTGTATCGTGGCCGTAGCCATCACCCAGTTGCCTTTGAGCAGCAGCGTGGCCTGCCATCGAGAGACCATTCGTATGGGCAGACCGGCTTTGTCTCGGGGCCTAGCAGCTGGAAGCCCCCGGGTTCGCAGTGGATGCAAAACGGCATTGTGCCGTTCGTCCGAGGGCCCAGAGGCGCTTATTAGAAA
>JARJRE010000125.1:0-15374 GCA_030783385.1 Akanthomyces dipterigenus | reverse complement strand
GTCGCCCGGGCCGCCGCGCAGCGCCGCGCCCCGCGTTCCTTTACGCGCGCGCCCACGCCGCCGCCTTCCAAGTCGGCCGAGGAGCAGCTCGCCCGCGGCTACCTGGTCCAGCGCACGTCGTCGGTTCAGCTGCCCGTGTACCGCAAGCTCAAGTCGGGCAACATGCGCGAGGTCATCCTCATCAAAAAGGTCCACGGCGACCGCCGCAGGCTCCTCGAGGACATCAAGGCCAGCCTCGCCGTCGCCGGCGACAAGATTCGCATCAACCCCGCCACCCAGCACATTGAGCTCCAGGTGAGATTTACTACTTTGCGCGCGACGACGATGATCATGGACAAACACATCTAATCTAACCTCTGATGACAGGGCAACTACTTGACCCAAACTCAGAAATGGCTGCTCGACAATGGCTTCTAAACAGTACGCGCCAGCAGGCAAAGAGACACTCGTCTCGTGTACCATTGTATCATATATCCTCTAGTTTTGTAAACCAGGCAGCATACCATCAGCATAGACATTACGGTCAAATATATAAATACACCCAGCATCGTTGTTTGGAAGATGAAATTCAACCAAGAGTGGTATCGGTATATATGTCTCAAGCCCGCTATTCCTTTGTACAGCGACATCAACTCCCAACTTCTTCTAACCAGCCAAACCTCTCCATCGCTTTTTTTTATAAACGCTTCTCTCATCCTTGCTAGTCACAAAGCTCAAGCCCTGCCGTATTTTGCAACGTGACTTGGCCTTCAAACTGAATGACAACAAATGCAACCACGCATAAAACCAAGTCAAACAAAAAAATAACCAAATACAAACATCAATCCCAGGGCTATCATAATCCCATGACGCGTGCGCGCATCTCCAAACTCCGGCTGGCAAAGTGTTCCAGTGGCAACGGCCTTTTTTGTGCTACCGCGGCTTATCAAGGCCAAGTAATTGTACAACCATGTGCAGCCAGCTTACCGGGCCATGTTAATGACTGATGATAGTTGCTGCAGCATGCCTTCCTTCGTCCATTCTGCCGATGTATGTGATAGTGCCTCCATAAGTACCTGCGCCGAAGGTAAAACGCTTTTAGGCAGTGACATACTCGGATGATTCGAATCCCGAGCCTTCTCTGCTAGCCGCCGTAATAATGTCACAGCCAAAACGACAATGTAAACGAGCTCTGGGTCTCTGCTCCTCGGACCACGCGGCGGCTGACGCTCATACACATGGCCCAACTCCCGTACGAGCTTTGTCAGATTCTGTGCTAGACCCTCGCCCGATGAGAGCCACGCCTTGGCAACGCCGCTCTCAAAGCCAGGAGCCATGGAAGCCAAAATCTCCGCGGCCAACAGTCCCTGCATAAGGAACGGCTTGCGCACCTCAATGAGGGACGGATAGTTGGGCAGGCGCCCGCTCTCTGTTGTCTTGTCTGGGAGCGGTGCTATGGCCAGCGCAAAAGTACGTGTCAGAGTTTCATGGGTTGAATTGTGTCCAGAGTCAAGACCGAAAATGGCTTTGTAGAATCCGCGGTTTGGCTCATCACGCGCAAGCAGCTTGGCGAGTGAGTCCACAGCATGTGGCAGATAAGGTTGCACGCCCGGCTCATAAGAGGCAAAGAAGAGCAAGCCGCCGACGACAGTGGGCGCTGGAGAGGGTGCAAATGCGAGCAGGAAGTTGAGCAGGCAGAGCGCTTGTTCACGGCCGGGCAGCTCAATGGACCCGGCAATGTTGGACAAGAGTATAACAATATCCTTCATGAAATCAAGCGTGTTCGCGTGGGATCGCAGCAACATCGTCCGTGTACCGAGATAGCGGATAACAGAGCAAAGAAACTTGATCACCACTTCGTCTGCAAGAACGACATGGTTCTCATTCTGCTCGCCTGGGAACGACACATTGCGAAGAATTGTGGTGACACAGATGACTTTGTCGACGGCACGGTCAAGGTCATATTCCATGGTGCCGTACATCGGGCAGTCTCGCACAGCAAGCCTCTCTATGCGGCAGGCTCGAACTACGTCTTCGTACGACGTCAAAGAGATTTCATCGGCAACTTCCACGGTATGCTCGACAAGCATGTCGAGTTGCTCCTCTGCGCAATCAATCAGCGCATCTACCAAGTCGTCGCAATAGCGAAGCTGTAAGAAGTGAGGCTGGTTGGTTGAGCTGGACAATGTTGCCAGTGTGTCCAAAGCGACGCGCACCTCACTGTGCATGCCACACTGCAAGCTGCGAGTGAGGGCAGCGATATCAATGTTGCCGAGTTCGTTGTACATGGGTGCTATCGGCATCCAGTGCTCCAACTCTTTACCCAGTATATCGGCGGCATGTAGATCGACGCCGCCGAAAGTGGCCAACTCACGGGCACAGGGGCTGTAGTCATCAGACTTTTGCATCATAGGAGGGGCACGAGCTTCAGTCGTGGGCACGGCAGGGCGGCCTTCATGATGACCTATATGCATGCTTCCCTGGCGGTGGTGCGCAGGCGATTGCAAAGACGGGTCACCAGGAGTGTTGGGATCCACGCTCTTGGAGAGACTGTTCCGTTGATGGCCCACCATCATACCGGGCTGTGGTGGTTGGGGGGTCGCAAATCCATTTACAGGAGGTTGGCCGGGTTTGACTGGCGTTTGCTGCTGCTGCATGTGCTGCTGCATCTGTTGCTGCATTTGCTGCTGGTGCTGATGCTGGAGATGATGCTGTTGCTGCTGGTGCTGTTGCTGCTGCAGGTGCTGTTGCTGAGGGTGCTGCTGCGGCATCTGCTGTTGCCCCTGGGGCTGTGCGGGGTTCATTTGGCTTGGTGTCATCTGGCCCTGGGGCATCTGGCCCGGAGGCATTTGCCCAGGTGTCATTTGTCCTATTTGTCCTTGCGGCGTCTGCTGTCCTGGCTGCATTTGCTTTTGAGGAGTACCCTGGCTAGGCATGTTGGGATTCTGTCCCATCATCCTTGTCTTTTGCTGGACAATCCAGGCCTCCTCAAATTTTTGCAAGTTTCGTTCGTATACTTGTCTCAAGTTCGGGGCGACAGTTGGGATGTGAGCGGGCAGGCCGAGGGCCTGTGCAATGTGTGCCCAGCCGTTGGCGGCATTGATAGTCTTGGAGCCTCCCTTGCTCGACACAGCTTGGAACAGCATCATGAGGTTCACTGGACGTTCGGCAATTGTGGGGGTGGCATCGAACGCCAGACCCTTGGCGCCCATGAAATGGGTTAGGTTTTTCATGAACTGTTCGGGGTTCATGCCGCCCATTGGGCGCTGCTGAGGTCGCATGCCACTCTGTGGCATTTGGCCGTTTGGCATAGCGCCCATCTGAGGTTTCTGCATCATGCCGCGGCCCAAGCCTTGAGCCTGCATCTGAGCCTGCATCTGAATATTACCCTGAAGCTGCTGCTGAAGACGCATCTGATAGGCTGCCATTTTCTGCGACTCGGTCATACCCTGCACACCTTGGCTACCTTGTCGTTGCTGGCCTTGTTGTCCTTGCCCGTGTCCCTGCTGCTGCTGCTGCTGCTGCATTTGCGCATACATGTTGGCCTGCATCTGATTCATACCCTGAGGCATTTGGGCCATATGTTGCTGCATCATTTGATTTGCGCCCATGGCGTTAGGGTTGGGCGAGGGACGAGGATTCGACGGGGAGGGGGCGAAACCGGGATTGTAGCCCTGAGGAGCATTCTGCATAAACTGGTTCGGCTGCGGCGTACCGTGCTCGGATGGCGCGGGGGATGTTTGAGATGCGAATTGTTGCTGTTGCTGGGGGCCCGGGGAGAAAGGGTGAGGAGAAGCGGTAGCGACCCTCTGAGGCACGCTGCCCGGGCGCATTTGATTGCCCATGATGGGAGAGGGCGTAGCATTGGCAGAGCCGTTTGCCTGCAGATGAGGAAACTGGCCTGGCGTTTGCTGAGGCATAGCGCCGCCTTGCTGCATGCCGGGGAAGTTTTGTTGTTGAGGCGTCTCGGAGCGCGACGGCGGTAACATGCCGTGCATTTGGCCAGGCGAGCCGGTGACACTATCTTCGCGCGGTCGAGGACGCTTAGAAGGAATGACTGAATTTGTTTGATAGGCGGGATTTTGTTGGAAAGCAGAGGGAGATGCGTGGCGCATAGGGCCGTTCTGCTGCATGGCGGCCATCTGCTGCTGGGAAGGTTGCTGCTGCTGACCTTGCTGAAGCTGCTGTTGCTGGTTCGCGAACTGGGCATGGTTGAATTGGGCCGAATTGGCCATGAATGCAGAAGGATCCATCGAGGCGGCGTTGGGATCGTTCATGTGCGGAAAGCCGTGGCCATTGTGGTTTTGAGCAGCGTCGTTCATCCAAGCGCTCATGGCGTCAGAGCCGACGAGCTGTACAAAGCGAGGTCAGCAATCAAGTGACAGGAATCCAAGGACCCATTGAATGACACAAGGTTCGATGAAGATGGGGCCGGTTGCGCGGCACGGAGGTGGTGATGGACAGCGTCGAGTCGCGTCGCGGGTTGGCTGAGGAAATGAGCAGGTGTCGGGGTGGAAAATGGGCAGACAGGCGGAGAAGGAACACAGGCGCAGCAGGCCTTGGGGGAGATTTTCGGTGGGTAACTTGGGGGGGTTGACCAGTATGAGCGGGCCGGCGCAGAGAAAGCCAGTGCTGGCTTTAGCTGTGCGCGCCGGAGACAGGCACTGAAGAAAGGCAGTCCGGCCACCTGAGAGAGGCTCAGGGAGCGCTGGGGATGGGGGGGATAGGGGAGGCAGGGTGGAGGTACCTTGTAGGGTACTTCGGTAAGGTACTCAGGCAAGGGAGTACATGCAAGTCCCATCAAGGGGCCACACAAACAGACGTACCGCGTTTTTGTCCAGTTCCAGCGCTTGGCACAGTGACGGTGCGAGGCGAGTGCTCGGAGGCCTGGTCGCTTTCACAGTGGAGGCGGGAGCCGCAAAATGACTGTCGCGAAAACGGCACGCGGTCTTTTCCAGGGGTGCCTAAACCGAGTGCTGATCGAGAACGTTTTCAGGCAGGTTGGGGAGATGATGAAAAAAAAGAAGGGCAGAGTGGGTGTGACTCGAACCGTGGTGAGTTGAGCTGCTAGCTCACTGCTGGCTGGTCCGGATGCAGGACGCAGACTGAAATATTTGTGCCTGTGTCGCAGATTGCCGACCAACGCTTTGCGATCAAGACAGCGCTGCGGCAGCCACCGGGCGGTAGAGGACCGAAATAATAGGCGCGGGATATCGTAAAAATGCACACGGGATGGACTCTACCCACAGCAAAGGGGGCGCCGATGTGGTGGCAGCGTGGCAGCAAGATGAATGGCAAGGCTAACGCGCGTTGAGGTGGATGTCGGCGAGTGTTGCTGGCCGTGGCCTGTCTTGCAGTTTCACCGGACTGCGGAAGGCCTGCGAAGGGGGGCTGGATCGCTGAGTTGGTTTGGGCAGCTGAACAGGAGCATCCTGCAAGTAACACAGGCTGCTAGCCAGATACGGCATAGCGTGATTTGTTGTGGGTCGTCGAAAGTGGTTCTCACCAATCAGCACAGCCAGAACTGCTCTGTTAGCCGGGCCGCACCCTGCTGTTAGCGAAATGGTAGAGATTGACGTCGTTGCTTAACGGTGTGGATGTACAGCACAAACAGTCTGTTTAGCCAAGCGCCGTGACAACAACTTGTTGCTCGCCAGGATCCCAGATGCAGAATTCAGACCATGGAGATTTGAACATTGCTCTGCCTTTCCACCAACTGCTGCAGACTCTGCAATCGCGGGTGCATTTGCCTTGCCAAAAAAAAAAAGACAGCTTGCCCACATCGGACGGCCTCTGCTGAAAAGATCGAGAAGGGCCTGGCCAAGCCAAGAAAAGGGACGAAATGGTGGGTGGGACGGGCGGCCCGAACTAGTTGCATAATGGTTGTTCAACGGCGCGAGGATCGCGCGTTGTTGCAACAATGTCAAAGGGGAGAAGGAATCTTCTCACAAGGGGTCGGTCCAAGCCTCTTGAAAGATCAATGTGAAGCCAGCAGGAAAACATGTTCCCCATCGTTTGCCGCCGAGCGTGTCGACGCCACGCTCGCAAATGACCCCGTTGGACCCTGCGGATAGAAATAACGATGACGGGCGCAATGACGGTTTTCGCTGGAAACCACACCCCACAATCGCAATTCAAAATGAAAAACAAGGTGCCAGGGGATTCCTCTGGCGCCATTGTGGATGGATGGTCAAATCAGCACTTGGCCCCCTCAAGGATGCGAATCGGGTGCGACAGACTGGCCGCAGCATGGCCCGGCCCTTTCGTATCACACAGCGCAGGATCCTTGGCCAAGCAGCCCGTCCGCCCGACGCGTGGACAAAGAAAACCTGTGACGCTTTCGTCTCATGGGCGCCGGCAGATTCCCCGAATAAGAGCTCCCAAACAAATAGTTGAGTACCTCTCGTCGAATAGGCTGGCTGGGCCTGGGTGGCAGTGGCCCTCTCCACAGTGTCGAGGTGGTGGGCTGGCCGGGCACCCCTGGTGTGGCATGCACGCCTCGTGGCGGCCAGCGCAGTAGCGTAGCGCCAATGTTCGGATACTCGCGCGGGCAGCCCGGCCCTCGATGATTCGACGCTGGGCCGCACCAGTGATGGTGGGCAGTTGTGTTGACGGCGGTGATGTGTGTCGAGGGGAGGATTTTGTATCCTTCTCGGAGTTTTTCGTCAGGAAAATGCAGCAGTCAGCCTCTTGTCGCTGTCCCGCGAACAGCTGATGAGCTGTCGGCCGTCCATGGCAAACGGGCGGGTGGATATAAGTCGCCAGCGAGGCCGGCAGCGTGCAAATGGCAGCGCGGATGAGCGCCGCACCAGCGAGATTCCAAGAAGAATGAGGCGACGACAAAACGAGAGCGATTAGAGAGAAACAATGAGATGTGGGAGGAAAATCGAGAGAGGCCGGGAGGAACGGGGGGAGGGGGCAGTTAAAGTGAGCAGCAGTGCCTGGGCCGGGCTTCGCTGGGCGGTCACTAATTATAAGCCTGTCTGTCTGCCGATTACAGCGAACGATGGTGCCTGTTTAGGTACGGTGTGCCAGTGGGCGCTGCCGGCATCACAGGGCAGTCGCAGTTGGGGCCTGGCAGCCTCGGGGCCCCCTGCCACGCCCGCGATCGAATTATGCCCACGACGCCACACCTCTTGGTCAGACAAGTCACAGGAAAATCGTGATGCGAGAAATTGTTTTCCCAGCCAGAAGCGTATTATTAGGCAGGCATTCCGATCAGTCCAAGACAGTGTCGAGCCAGCGCGGAACCAACCAAAGCCCGCAGTCCCGGATTCCAGAACCCGCTCAGAATGCCACCGCTCACGGCAGGCTGCTTGGCTGAACTGGCCCCCAGCTGGCAGACAAGTGACCATGGGAACTAGCGCAAGCGCTTCCGCTCACCAGTCATCAATCACCATATAGCGAATGCATCGGTAAGCCTTACTTTGCACCAAGTTATTCACAACGACTAGAATATGGCTGCTTTTTGGCTCTGATCTACTCTACTAGTGTGGAGCGGCCCCGACTAGCTAAGGCTGCAGCAGCTGCAGAAGCAAGCAAGTCAGGGCGGCATGCACCACGAGGCAAATACCAGTGCAGGTCAGGGATGAAAAAAAAGTATTCTGCGCCTTGTTACACGCCCTTGTACCTTTTCTCCATTTTCTTCGTTCTTTCCCATCCTTGTTTAAGCCCACAATATCACATTGTATACATCAACTGCAAATTACACTGCTGCTTTCACCTGGGACTCGCAGCATCAAACTCCTGGAATTTTCGTCGCCGGCGTATCTCTTTGATGCTTGCGCCTTCACAGCCGGGTTGCGCTGACCGTGACCGAAACAATGCTAACTAATGGATGCCCTCCAGCGGCGCACAAAGACAAAGGCCAACACACATCAAAATGTCAAGCCACAAAACGAGACACAAACTAAAGCTCGAGTTGAATGCATATTCAAGAAGCCAAAAGCTGCACATTCTTCGAAAAAAAAACCTATATAAACCAGCTACAGCCCGCACCAGCCTGCCAACTGATCATACAAACGCAGGACAATAACACTCACAATCCAAACATCGATACATCGACCTTACCATAATCACAATGGAATACTCCAAGCATCTCGTCCAACTTTTGAATCTGCACAAAGATGCTGTCATTCTCCGCCAGAAGTGGTGCGACGCCCCACGCCAGTATTGGAAGCTCCTCGACGACGACGAGAGGCTCGAATGCTTCCAGCAGGCTCCGCAAGACAAGGTGAGTCGGGACCTGCTGCCAGCCTGGAATATGGACGCCACCCGAGGCATTTCCACCAATCTGTTTTCACTGCTCGATTTTGCCACAGGACAAGAGCTTTACCGTCAAGCCCACAAGTTATCCTATAAGCCTCTGAAGGACTCCGGCTTCACAGAGCTTGTCAAGGAACTGACCAAGAATGCCAGATTTTGTGAATGTCGTGATTTTTTTACGGAAAAGAGGTCAGAAATTCAAGACGGCAAGCTGAAGTTCAGAGACTGCTCGCAAGACATTAATGTCCTCGTCAAGGTCTTTGCCACCATGTCGCCTGAGACAGCTGCCACCATCGTCGAGCAGCTCTTTTCTTTACATCAGAATGTATACATGGCACTGGAATACATTACGCAGCATATGACGGAGAATAAGACGGACAAGGATGTGGCAAAGATTCTGGAATGGCAGAATAAAAAAGCATCCATTTGGCAGGTACACATCCAGAAAGCTGTGGCATCTGCATTTGCGGATCTCGAAAACCACCAGGAAAACTTTGATCACCTAGCGCCATTGGTGCAAAAGGTCGATGTCCTTGCAAAGATCGCTAACCGCATGAAAGGAGCTGCTAATCGCATCTTGAATGACGTTCGCAACAGTAATCCCTCCTTCGTGGAAGCGCTCGACCGTGCCACTCGAACGCAGCCAAGTCTACTTGGCGACGCAGACGCCATGCAGGCACAGTCCGAAAGCCCGAGTGACAGTGTATCCAGTGCTGCTCTGTTTGATGTTTTCCAGGAGCCCATGCAGTACTCTGCCGTGTGGGAGTATCTCCATCACATCTTGGAGTACCTGCAGCACAAAACCGACAATGGTATCATTCGAACCCTCGCAGTTCGAGAACTGGCCGAAGTGTGCAGATTCGAGTTTCAGCGCACAAAGTCGGCCCTGAAATGCTACGCAGAGGTAGACTTGGGCCCGAAACTCACGGAGCTGGCCTCCGCAGCCGACAACTCGGGCCTCATCGGTCAGCGTGCCCCCGTGGACGAGTCGGAACTGGACGCTATGGACGACCAGCTGCTCGCCATCACGGTTCAGCTCTGCCGGCGGACGACCGAGCCGCAGCGAGCGGCCAAGTACTTGCCCAAATGGCATGCGCTACGTGAGACGCAGCCACGATCGATGGAAGTACTCAGCCAAGACACGCGCATCGCCTTGCAGCAGTACGCAGCGATTGTGTACTTTACGCAAAAGTGCACCGCCATCATCTCCATGGACTACGCCCACCGGTTCTGCAAGCAGTCATTTGTGCCGAAACTCGACAAGCTTCAGCAAACACTCCTGGAAGCAAAAGCAGATTTCAGCTTGGCAAATGTAGATGAAGACGACGAGATGCTCGTGAGAAAGGGCATAGCACGGACGTATTTTTATGAAGTAGAAGAGTTCATCAAGGGGGCGACCGGCTCCAGTCTCTCGGCTCATTACAAGGAGCTGATTGAGGCTTCGATTGCGCAGTTCAAGAAGAGGTGCGCCTCCGTGGCAGAGGAGCTGGGCGGAAAAGTTGCCGTCGTGTTTCCCCTGGACGGAGACGAGCGAGGCGACAAGCCAGCCAGCAAGGCGCTGAAGAAGAATAGTACGGCCGCAGTCAGAGAGGAAGAACCAAAGCCGCGCTCGGAGCCTGCATCGTCATCTAGTAACCCGGAGCTCTGGGGCTCGGACGACGAGGATCACGATGCATCATCACCTCTCGACGTCTTTTCATCGCTGTCTGACGAAGAGGACGAAGAAGAGTCTGACACTACCTCATCCTCGGACACTGGGATGGATCTTCCAGAGCTAGAACGATGCTTGCTGCGGGAGCTGGCAGTGTTGGAGATGGGACAGCTTCCGGTCCGATCAGGCACAAGACGGGACCTGCGAGCAATGTCTTCCAGCGAGTCGCTCCGCAGTGCATCAAAGAGGCGCAGAGCGCTATAGCTTTGGACTAATTTGACAAGGCTTACAGAAGTTTGCAGCAGGTAAGTATGTTTTTATTCCTTTATCACATGCGATGCATTCGGTGTAGCATAAAAAGTTGCCGTCAAGGACTCCCAAGGTCGGAGCATAGACGGGGCATGTAAGTATATTTCCTATATTTCCCTTTTCTGACATTCCGGACCATGATACTATGAAATGGAGATTTATAATAGTCATGAACTTGTTAAAAACTCAAAGTGCGAGATGTGCACAAGTTGCTGCGTTGCCTGTCTGTAGTCAGTGTAGCGACGCCCACCTCGTCGGGCTGGCTGCAGTCAAACAAGTTACTCGTAGAGCTACATTTAGTCATGTGCGAGACTTGATTTTATCGTATATTCAAATTACAGAGTATGATGCCAACTATCTGTTCCATTTATTGGAGCTTCAAGTGATTCGGAGCCTCCATCAGCAGACCTCTCTGCTTCAACGATAATGAGCCCGGCCATTTGCACGCTTACGAGACAATAAGAGTAGACTCCTTATCAGAATCTAGACGACCCTCGCGAAGCAAGGCTTCTAGACTTAGAGACAAGCGGCATGGCTGCGCGATCATAGATATTACCACAGAAGTGACCTAGCTCTGAAAGTAGCCCAGCGAGGCGAGCATGGAGTCAGCGTCCGCGCAGTGCTGACGACGCATAACTATCTCAAAATGCAGCAACGTGGAATGACCTCTCCTCTCTATTTCGTATCTGACTGGTGGTGTGTGAGAGCCTGGCAAGCAGCCTCGAGACTCCGCAGTCGCGTGCAAAGATGAGGCCGCCAGCAATCTTGTACTCTTCATTGGCCACACCCAGCCATACTGGGCATTGTAGCTGAAAGTATCAGTGGTAACCGGCCGAACCTCGCGTCCACTGCCTGTCCATGTAGCATAGAATCAGAAGCAGCGGAATCTGGGACAAAGGAAACTTTGGCCTCCTCTACTTGATTCATGCGGGGCTGACAAGACAGGCAACAAGGCTCAGATTCTAGCCAGCTCTATGATTCAAGTTGTCAGTACAGTAGTTCTTGCTTGCAACGATGCCGAAATTTAAAAGTTGCACTGCCATCTAGACGTAAGATCCTGTTCTCGTGTTTGCCTCTTCGGATGGGGACAACAAAGCTTTTCGGCTTGCAGTGATTCAACAACTTTCCGACGCTTCTGAGTTCGAGTTTGCTCAGGTAAAGAAAATGGCTTGACCAAGCGAGCAATCTACTCATCAGTATGAAAGCGTATCGGAGAGATTGGCGACTCAAGACAGCTCCTACGCCTTCTGTTCCGACTCAAGCAGCGCAAGACCAATTCTTTGTCGGGCGTATATCGCGTTGCTACCATGTACTGTGATTTGTCTGAGCCGGTAAGATTTACCGGCCAGGGAGTGATGCACTGAACAAACTGAAGCAGATCCTCGCCTTCACCAGCGACCCGTCTCTAGCATTCTGTATACCTTCCTTTTCACAGACAAGGGAAAAACACCTTGTCACTTACTTTTACCAAACAGACGCCTAAATGGCCTGCCTCAGAGTTTCTATAAGTACGAGACGACGTCTGGAAAAGGTCATTTCTTCTGCAGACGCAACTGTCTACTCAAGCCTTGACCTCAACGATTGAGACCAACTTAAAAACAAGTCGGTAAACCAACATCCAGCACATTCAAAGCCGTAGCTAACAGCTGCTCAAGTAGACTCACAACACAATTTACACCCAAACCACTCAAAATAACAACAACGCACTGCAAAATGTGTAACCGCTCACACCGAGCTCAAAAAAAGGATCTGAGAAAGACCACACCCAAGGTAACGTCATGACCGGATACTCTCAAGATCCTTTATTAGATCGGACAAGCTGACGACGACAAATTCCCCTAGAACACGTCGGTGCCCGGCGTGGCGCCAGCCGCCACCATCCAAGCCAGCGCAGAGACGGCTGCCGTCTTTTCCGTGCTCCTTGACAAGCGGCTGGCGCGCCGTGGGCTGAGCTGGGACCGTTTCGAAGCGGCGATGCGGGCGCTCGACTTTCGCATCACGCGCAAGAAGGGCGCCCGAAGCTTCTACGAGCCGCCGGCCAGCATCGGGCGCAAGGGCCTGATGGTGCGGAAGCCCGAAGGGGGTCGGTGGGATGCCGGCGAAGTGACGCACTTGGGCAAGAGGCTGACGAAGCTGTACGGCTGGGATGAGAAGACGTTTTGAAAAAAAAAAAAAAAAAAAAGAAAGGCGACGGTCAGGATTTGCAACTGGTGTTTGCATAGAGAGGGCGCCGCCACACCAAAAAAAACTTGAGAGGATGGTTTTGCATTGAGAGTAGAGACTGGAGTTGATGGAGTATATAGACATTTTTATTAGTAATTGCCATTTATTGCTTTAATTGGCGAGTACATGCCGCCTAATCAAGCAGTGACCTGAGGCTTGTAGATGAGTGCAAGGTAGTATATCGGTCCGCCCAGTCTTATTAAGAAACCCAGTTTCTCCGAGTCGGCAACTGATCGATCAGCAATCATGCTGTTTCTGAATATGCAACCAAAGTCAAGCAAAAGCACGCCGCGCTAATGATGCCAAGAAATCGACGAATGAACCGCATCGAAAGCTCCTCCTCTGTTTCTCCCTCTCCGTCTTCTCAACCACAACATGCGCACCATTGACAAGGGGCGGCATCTTCTTCAGCCCATAGACGCGCTGCTATACCGACACAGGCAGCTCCCACCCGCCGCCTGCACGTCGGCCACGCTCCTGCCCTGCTGGTCCACGCACACGGGGTCCCCAATCGTCGAGTTCTTGTACTGCGTCACCTCAAAGTCGCCCGGCCACGGCGCGTACGGCACCGCGCGGCCGCCGCTCGGCACCGCCCCCATCACCTGGCCCCCGCGGCGGCGCGTCCACAGCGTCGCCTGCAGGACGGTGCCGGCGTACGTGCAGCGGGCGACGCGGCTGCCGGCGTCGGTCGGCGGCACCGCCACCGTCTTGTTGGCGGAAAAAGCAAAGGTGAGCCGCTCCGTGGGCTGGCCGGCGTCGACCATTGTCGTCGCCAGGTTGGCAAAGTCGGGCGCAAAGGGGTTCTCGGCGCCCGAGATGTAGTAGCTGCGCGGGCCGGCGGCCTGCAGCGTCCAGTAAAAGGTGGCGCGGCCGCCGATGCTGCTGCTGCCGCTGGTGGTGGACTCGGGGTAGCAGCGCCACGAGGTTGCGCGCGAGGTGCAGCCGGTGCTGTTCTCGCGGAGGTAGGTGTCGAAGCTGTACGAGCCGGCCGGGAAGACGGCGTTGGCCGAGTCGTCTGAAGACGACGTGCTGCCGGACTTGCTATTGCTGTGAGGGCCGTGTAAGTGAAGTGTTCGGTTTATTTTCTTTTATTTTCTTCTTTTTTTGCATGTGACAACGTACCCTTTGCGCAAGCCAACTGCGAGACCAATCGTGAGAGCGGCAACAATGGCAGTAAAGACACCCACGAGAATCATGAACCGGCATCGTCTCTGCCTGTGGTCGATCCACTCCTTTTCGTCCTCTGGCTCCGCGTCGGCCATGTGCTGCGGCGTCACCGACCCGAGCGGGCTGTGAAGCTCATTCGTCTCCGTCTCCGACGCCGTGGCCTTGAAGGGGGATATAGGCGGCGAGATGGGCGACGTCGGCGTCGGGGGCACAGACGGGTACGGGCTCCCGTCGGGCGACACGTACGGCGTCGGCCCGCTGCCGCTCGGGGCGACGCCGCCGGGGGGCAGGCTGCGACGGGGATTCTTGTGCGGCACGCGCAGCGGCATCCTGGGCAGGGCGCGGTTGATCTCGCCCGTCTCTGTGAGGCGTGGCAGGTGGGCGATGCTCGCCATGGACGCCCGCGAGCTCGTCGAGCTGTCCATGGTCGAACGTCTGTGGTGGTGCGACATGTTGAGACGCCAGGTTCTAAACCTGCTCCCCAGCAGCACGTTCTCGGATACTGCCCACCGTAAAGTTCCCTTGTTTCTTGCCCGTCTGGCCGCTAGAAGCTTGATTTCAAACTCGAGATGGAAAGGAATTGCAGCAAGGAGGATTAATGCGAGATGATCATGTGTTATAGAGAAGAGACGGGCTCAATGTGGTAGGAATTCTTCTCGCGGGGTTTAAATCTGATCGAGATGGCAGGAAGAAGAAAAGAGAAAGAGTGCCGCGGCCAGGATATCTTTCTTGGAGGATTATTAGGGAGGCCCGGCAACCTGTGGATGAATATGAGACGGGAATGAGAAACAAAGCCCGGCCACATGGGAAGCAAGGTCTATAACAATGAAAATGTCAAGTTTCTCACCAAAACAAGTCATGGTGGCCTGGGTGGGCAGCAGCCGGCCCGTTGTGGCAGGCAAAAGAAAGCCCGACATGTGGAAATGAAGAGCGGGCACCGTTGGGCCGGCCAAGACTACTGCAAAAGTCGACCCGAAGCTAAAAAAGAAACAAATCACTCTTGCTCTCGCTCTCCAAGACATTGAGTAAATTACGCCCGTGGTGCTGTCGGCGGGAGAGCAGAAGGGGTGGTGGATATCGCGGCGTCGGTGTCAGTTGGACAGAACGGTGGCATAAGAGATAAGAGGTGTCAAAAAAAGAAATCTGTCTAGCTTTCTACGGACATGCTACTGGAATAGATTCCGCGGCATCGCCCGATTTGGAGACCTCCATGGCTATATAATATGCAGAGGTGATGCCACGCACGGCCCAGCGAGACCTGCATTGCCCCTCCGGCCGCGGAGGAGGCGCCGCCACACGAAAGAGTTGAAAAAAAAAAAAAAAAGAGGGAAAAATTTAGATACCAGGGAAAATCTCGATCGATTTAGATTGTTCCCCCGGATTAGCAGCCAGGGCATGCATGCATATCCTGGACATGGCAGCTCTCGAAAGCTGCGCTTGACATTTTGGCGCACCAGTTGCATCCCTCTCAATTTTAAGCCCTTTGTCCAACAACGGGGTTTTTTTCTTAAATTCATCCCCGGTGCAAAACTCACTAGATCCAAGGGCGTGTCCGTCTTGGTTCCCATCCAGCTAGTCTCGTATTGGCAGCTTCTGAGACCACTGTTTCTGGGCTTTGCTTAGTAGCGAACCCCATCGTCCTGCCCTTTCGAGTGAGAACTTGCCACAACCCTGCCTGCTCTCTTTTTTTTCCCTTCTTCTTTTTCCTTCTTCTCCGCTCCTCTCGCCAGTCATGCTCAGCATTGTTTCACGGTCCTGATTTCTGTTTGCCCACAACTGC